>PVJH01003102.1:0-150474 GCA_004026705.1 Nesogale talazaci | reverse complement strand
CCTGGTAGGGATTAAGCAAGGACAATGAATTTGTGAGGAAATGCTGAAATGCCAATGAAGGTGGAGCATGACTGTGGGACAGGAGGGAGATGGAAGGAAATTGAGGAAAGAGCTAGAAGGTAAAGGGCACTTTAGGCATAGGCATATCCATACATAAATGCAATTATCTATTATGTGAGAATAAACTTAAGAACATATCTATAGGTCAAATACTCAAGTAGCAAGTGGACCTTGGGCCCTCACCCAGGTGATCCCTCAATGCAAGAACACTGTGTTCTATGAATCTGATATTCCACGAGGCTCACTGCCCCAACATGATCACTGAAGTAAAATGGGTGCATAAGAAAATGTGGTGAAGAAAACTGATGGTGCCCAGCTATATCAAAGGATATATTGTCTGGGGTCTTAAAAGCCTGAAGATAAACAATAGACCATTTACCTGAGAAGAGATCACACCCACATAGAAGCACAACAGCCAGCATGGCCACAGGTGGTGAAAGGTCCAGACAACAGACATCAAATGGGAAAAACAAAGCAAAACATATCACTGTGTGCACACATCCCCAAGGCGCCCACTGACGACATGTGGGAGCATGAGCAAGAATGGTGAAGAAAGCTGATGGTGCCCAGCTATCAAAAGAGACAGCATCTGGGGTCTTAAAAGCTTGAGCATAAACAAACAGCCATCTAGCTCAGGAGCAACAAAACCCACCATAAAAGAAACTTACTTGCCTGTGAGACCATGAGGTGCTGAGACAATCAGGTATCAGGCATCAAAGAACAAAAATCAAAACCAATGGACCAGTTGACTCCCGATACAATCGCTGAAGACAAATGGATACAGAGGCAAACAGAGTAGAAGAAATGATGGTGCCCAGCTACCAAAGGAATCTCAAAGACTTGAAGACAAACGAGTCTCCAGCGCAGAAACAGCAAAACCCACATGGAAGAAGCACACCAGCCTGTGTGATCAAGAGGGGTCGAAGGGAGCAGGTATTGAGCATCAAAGAACAAGAATCACATCATTATGAATGAGGGGGAGAGCAAGGTGGGGACCTAAGGTACACTGGTGGGTAAGTGGACACCCCTTTACAGGGGAGCCACTGAGAGGAGACAGACCTGTCAGGGTGTAGCCGGGCAGCGATGAGGCATACAAGTTTCCTGTAGTTCCTGAAGCTTTCCTCTCCCCAACTATCATGGTCCCAACTCTACCTTACAAACCCAAATGGACTGGAGAAGGTACACTGGTAGAGCGGGGAGCTGGAGACTGGGGAAACCAGGACGGATGAGCCCCTTCGGGCCAGTGGTGAGGTTGGAGCTGATGGATGGGTGGAGAGACGGAACCAACTGAAAGTATATACACATAAGCTCCTATTTGAAGGACGGGCATCAAAGGAGTGGGTTGGGGGAGAGGTTGGACAGTGAAAAAAGACAGAACAATAATAATTTATAGAGTATTGAGGCTTGGTGGGGAGGGGAGAGCAGGGGAAGAGAGGAAAGGATGGAAAAGTCAATATCAAGGGCTCAAGGGGAAAGGCGGATGTTTGGAGAATGATAACAGCAGCGGATATGTGAAGGTGCTTGGTACAGTATGTTTATTTATGTATTGTGAAAAACTATGTACGAGCCCCCAATAAAATGATTTTTAATTGAAAATAAAGAAAATATTTAAGTAATATCTATCAAAAATTTTAAAGCATATAATTTCACATTTTAAAAATTATTTTATTGGTGGCTCATACAACACCCATACATCCATCTATTGTGTACAAAGCACATTTGTACATTTGCTGGCATCATCATTCTTAGAATGTTTTCTTTCTACTTAAGCCTTTGGTATTAGTTCCTCATATTTCCTCTCCTTCGTGGCTCCCCCTCCCTCATAAAACCTTGATAATTTATAAATGATTATTATTTTGTCATATCTTACACTGTTCAATGTCTCCCTTCACCCACTTCCCTGTTGTCCATACCCAGGGAGGAGGTTATATCTAGATCTTTGTAATCAGTTCCCCCTTTCTATTCCACCTTCCCTGTATCCTCCCAGCATCACCACTCTCACTACTGGTTCTGAAGGGATCATCTGTCCTGGATTCCCCATGTTTCCGGTTCCTGTCTGTATCAGTGTACATCCTCTGGTCTAGCCGGATTTATAAGGTAGAACTGGGATCATGATAGTGGGGGTAGGGGAGGAAGTATTAAGAACTAGAGGAAAGTTGCATATTTCATTATTGATACACTATACCCTGACTGGCTCATCTCATCCCTGCAACGGATGAGCTTTGGGTCCCCAATCTCTACTCCCCCTCATTTATAATGATATAATTTTCAGTTCTTTGATGCCTGATACCTGATCCCTTTGACACCTTGTGGTCACACGAGCTAGTGTGCTTCTTCCAATGTGGGCTTTGTTGCTTCTGAGCTAGATGACCACTTGTTTACCTTCAAGTCTTTAAGACCCCAGATGCTATATCTTTTGATAGCCAAACACCATCAGTTTTCTTCACCACATTTGTTTATGCACACATTTGTCTTCAGCGATTATCTCAGGAAGGTGGCCACCCAATGATATGATTTTTAGTTCTTTCATGCCTGATACATGATCCCTTTGATATCTCATGGTCACACAGGCTGGTCTGCTTCTTCCATGTGGGCTTTGTTGCTTCTGAGCTAGTTGCCTGCTTGTTTATTTTCAAGCCTTTAAGACCGCAGACACTAAATTTTTTGATAGTTGGACACTATCAGCTTTCTTTACCACTTTTACTTGTGCACATTTTTGTATTCAGTGATCATGTTGGGAAGGTGAGAATCATGGAATGCCAATTTAATAGAACAAAGTGCTCTTGCATTGAGGCAGTACTTAAATGGAGATCCAATGTCTATCTGCTGCCTTAATACTATCCCTATAAGTATATGCACATAGATCTAATTGCCCAATATCATATATAAATATATTTACCTATGTACTTGCCTCTATTTAGACTTCTACAAGTGCCCTTTGCCTCCAAGTTTTTCCCTCTATTTCCTTTTATTTTCCTCTTGTCCCACTTTCATTCTCAGCCTTCATTTGGGTTTCAGTAATTTCTCTCAGTTACATTGCCCTTGATGAATCCCTATCAGGCCTCTTACACCCACCAGTCACTGATTATGATCACTTGTTGCTTCCTTATCACTGGGTTGGTCAACACCACCTCCCTTCCCCCACCTCCTCATCTCCCATGCTTCCCACCCCCGCTCTGTCCCTGTTACCTGTAACTATCAGTCCCATTGTTTTCTCCTCCAGAGTGCTCATCCAACCTATCTTATCTAGATAGATTTGCAGAGACAATAATATGTACCAAAAAAAAAAAAAACATTGAAAGATAAAGCTTTTTTAAAGCTCTGTATTTACAAAACAACCTATCACATTCAAAGTACTCTCCATTACACTGAATACATTTGCCCAAATCCATGATTCCATCCTTGGAAACATTTTTCAGACTCATCTGTATGGATGACTGGCAGCACCTTCCTTGTTTTTCTTTCACCTCTTCTACATCATCTAATTGCTGTCCTTTCATGTTACTCTTCATTCTTGAGGGAAAAAAGTTGCACAGAAAAAGGTCAGGTGAGTAAGGTTTGTGGGGCAAGAGAAGCATATTAATTTTTGCCCAAACTGGCATACTGAGATGACTGTGTGAACAGGTGTTTTTTAGTGGTGGCAAAACCAGTCCCCCATCTGTCACAAATAAGGCCTTTTTAAGAAAATTACTTTATTATTATCATCAAATACTTATGTTGGAGACTCTTGCATACCTTATCATAATCCATATATCCTTCCATTGTGTCAAGTACATTAGTACATATATTGCCATCATCACTTTCAAAGTATTTTCTTTCTACATGAACCCTTAATATCCCTTTTCTCCTCCCTCCACCACTGTCTTTCCTTCATGAACTCTTTATAAATTATAGATTATTATTTTCATATCACCCTTCACCCACTTTTCTGCTGTTCATTCTCCTGGTTATAAGTTGGTTCTTGTGTTTGATTCCCCTTTTCTCTGCTCATCTTCTGCCATCCTCCTGGTATCTCTATTTTCATTGTTAGTCCTGAGGGGTTTATCGATCCTGGATTCCCTGTGTTTCTGGCTCTTATCTGTAGCAGTGTATATGTTTTGGTCTAGTCCAATTTGTAAGGTAATATTAAGTTCATGATAAGGGAGGAGAAGAAGCTTTAAAGAGCTAGAGGAAAGTTGTGTGTTTCATCAGAGCTATACTGTACCCTGACTAGTTTGTCTCTTCCATCAGTTTTTTTCACCACATTTGCTTATGTATCCATTTTGTCTTCAGCGATCCTGTCAGGAAGGTGAGCATCCCAGACTGTCGGATTATTAGAACAAAGTAGTCTTGTGTTGAGGGAGAACTTGAGTAAGTACTCAAGTAGCCCAATGTCCTTCTGATACCTTAACATATAGATATAAATACTTAGATCTACTACCCTATCATTATATATAAATATAGTTACATATGTACATGCATATATTTCGACCTGTATAAATATCCTTTGCCACCTAGTTCTTTCCTTATTTCCTTTTACTTTCCTCTCGTCCCACTATCGTGTTTGACCTTCACTCAGGTTTAGTAATTCCTCGCTGTTACATTACCGTTGATTAAGCACCACTAGGCATCCTACATCCTTCTTTCCTTGATTTTTAGTTCATTTGTTATTCCCTTGTCCCTGGGTTGGTTGACCACCCCCTCATTCTTTCTCCCACTTCACCTTTTCCCGTGTCCACTCCCCCCACACCTGGAACCATAGGTCCCATTGTTTTCGTCTCCAATTGTTTATCCCACCTATCCTATCTAGATAGATATGGAGAGACATTAAAAAGCCCCAAAACAAGACAAAACCAAACAAGACTACAAAGGAAGATAAAAGCAACAACAACAACAACAACAACAACAAACACAATAACAGCAACAAAGAGAAAGGCAACGACAAAAAGGAAATGCTTATAATGGTTTCAGGTCTGCTTTTGAACCTTTAAGAGTGTTTCCTAGTTGAATCTGATGGGGTGCCATACTGTCCCCAAGATCTGTTTGTGATATTGCCCACGGATTTCATTGCTTTGCTCCCCTTGCTGCTCTGTTGCATGCCCTTAGTGTTTCACCCCAGTGTCACGGGGTCAGATTGGGCACAATTCCCACCCTGTGCCTCCATTTGTACCGCATAGTGCTGGAATTCAATGAAGGATGTCTGTCTTTTGGTGGGTCCAGCCCTATGGTCCTCTCTGTGCATCGTTTGCTCTAAGCAGGAATATTAACCTCTGGGCCAGGATGAGGTTTACTCTCTTTCCATCCCTTTTATTTTCTCCTGTGTGAGCTAATCAGATGTGCCCCTTTCCCCAACCTGTAGCGCCAGTGCTGTCCTCTGAAGTACATTCGTCTGAGGTTGGGGATCAGGGCATGGGGGTGGGGTCTACATAGCTGGGGTTGGGGTCAGCCACACAGACCTCTCTATTGGTTCCCTGGTACAAGCAGGTATGTTGTATTCATATCTTGGCACACTGGATTGAAGCTTGGTCTATCTCTCCCTGTCCTTTGGAAATATAAACAATACCCCCTTTGGAGGGTTTGTGTCCTGCACGCCACCTACCCATGTCTTTATTTTTCCTCTTTCTTTTCCTCTCCTAGTTAGCTGGCTGCCATATTTACCCTAGATTGGGTTTGGCTCCTGCCGTACTACCTGAACCTCACCCAAGAAATGTATGTACAGTCGTTTTCCCCCTATGCCCCATTTTTAAGCTTACCTAAGTGGACTCATATTGTACTTTTCCTTTAGTGTTTGACTTACATCACTTAGCATAACTTCCTCCAGTTCTTCCCATATGGCAATGTGCTTCATGTGTTCATCACTATTTTTTAGGGATGTGTAGTATTCCATTGTATGGTTTTTTTGGGGGGTGGGGGGAGGTTGTTTTTTGGGCATCCCTGCCTTCTGTAGGTCGTGGGAGCTACCTCGCGCTGCTCCTGAGATCTGCCACAGCATTTGAACCGCCAAGCCTGGGGGCTGCAGTCCCGCACTCAACCATTTACACCACCAGGGCTCAGCCCCCATTGTATGTATTTACCAAAGTTTTTGATCTATTCATTCACTGATGGAATTTGGGTTTTTTGCAACTCCTTGCAATTGTGAACTGTGCCATAATAAACACTGGAGCACAAATGTCTGGCCATGGCTTATTTCTTGCCTCTTCTGGGTATAAGCCAAGTAGGGGGATTGCTGGATTGTATGGTAGCTCCATATTTACATCTTTTTTAGATATCGCCAAATCAATTTCCATAAAGGCTGTACATACCTCAGGTCCACCAGCAATGAACAAGAGTTCCTATCTCACTACAACCCCTCTAACACTTGTTACTTTCTGATTTTTTGAATTGGACACTCTTTGAGGGTGCTAGGTGGTACCTTATAGTTGTTTTAATTTGCATTTTTCTATGGCTAATGATCAGGAGCATTTTCTCATATGCTAACTGGCCATTCAGATTTCTGCCCTTGTGAAATTTCTGTTCAGGTCCTTTGTCCACCTCTTTATTGGGCAATTATTTTTTTATTATTGTAAGTTAGCAAAATACTGTTGATTTTAGTAATAAGGACTTTGTCTGGTGTGTCATTGCTAAGATGCTTTCCCAGTCCATCTGCTCTCTTATTATTCTCTTGATGAATTCTTTTGATGTACACAGATGTTTTATCTTCAGTATATTCCACTTATCAATTTGTGACTCCTCTGTATCTGTATACTTCCCTATGTATTACCTATGCTAATGCTCTCAGGTTTGTCCCAATTCCCTCATTAATAGCTCTAATAGTTTGGAGTTTTACCTCAAGGTCCTTGATCTACCTTGAGTATATTCTTGTGCATGGGATGAGGTAAAGGTCTTGCTTCATTTTTCTGAATGTAGACATTCTTTTTTTTCCAGTACCACTTACTGAAAAAGCAGGCCTTTTATTGCACACTTTTAAACAATCTTTTCAGTACCTCTAAATTGGGGTTTTTGATTTGTGGGTCTGGACTCCTTTGGGATTCGAACAACCCTTTTGTAGGGCTCACCTGTTTCATAACGGTAGCAAAATTACAGTGATGAAGCAGCAACAAAAATAATTTTATGGTTGGCAGGGGGGAGGTTACCACATCATGAGGGACTGCTTTAAAGAGTTGTGCTTTTAGGAAGGTTGGAAACAATGACTCTAAATAGAAAGCTTGATTAACAATCTGACCTGGTGGAATGAAGTCCAAATGCACTGAATTAACATTTTATCCATTCAGGAAGTTGATGGACATCCAGAATGAGGCTTGTCATCAATTGGCATTCCATCATTTTTGAAACAAGGAAAAACCACTCATACACTTGATTTTTCCCCATAGTGCTGTCCTTGTAAGTTGTGTTCAACATCACAACAGTTTCAGTGCTACTTTTTTCTGAGAAAATTTCACACCTGCACACTATTTTCTTAAATCAACCATCACAAAAACCGAGGATTGAATGAAACTGGTTTTATGTATGGATTGTTATAACAGTGGTACAAGTCCCCACTAAAATGATGTTATAAGATAAAAATTATTTTAATAAAAGATGTCTATATTTTCCTTTAAAAAGTTCAGAACATGGTATGTATGAATCTAGAAAACTTGGAAGTTATCCAAAATGAAAGAGAACATATAAAAATTGATATTCTAAGCATTAAGGACCTGAGATGAAAAGGTATTGGCCATTTTGATTTGGACAATCATCTGATCTGCTATGACAGGAATGACAAATTAAAGAATGACATTATATTCATTTTCATAAAAAATATTTCCAGATCTATCCTGAAAGAAATGATAATATCCCATCCCTATAAAGACAATCAGTTCATATCACTGCCATACAATTGTAGGCACATGTGACTAAGTCTTAAGATGAAAAAATTGAATATTTTCAGCATATTTTGCAGGTTAAATTGATCAAACATGCAAAGAAGTTGCATTGCTAATTACCAGTGATTAGAAGGCAAAACTTGGAAATGAAGTAAAAGGGTCATTAGTTGGCAATTTTACACTCAAAGATAGAAATGACAGAAGAGATCATATTGTAGAATTTTGAAAGACCAATGGTCACTCATGGAAAATGCTCTTTATCAACAACATAAACTGCGACCTTATCAGAGGGAATTCATAAGATTCAAATGGACTATATCTGTGGAGAGAAACAATGGAGTAGTTCAATAATATCAATCAGAACAAAGTCAGGAACTGACTACAGTAATGGATCATTACTCTTATGCAAGTTTAAGTAGGGTTGTGCAGTTGATTAAGCCCTGAGCTGCTAATCAAAAAGTCCATAGTAATAAATAAATAAATATATATATTTTTAAGTCAGTACTTAGGCTTACCATTTGAACCCACTAGTAGTTCTCTGTGAAAAAGATGAGATCGTCTGCTTCAGTAAATTTATAAACCTTGCATCCCTTGGAGCATTTCAGCACTGCTGTCATGTTCTCATGAGTAGGAATCAGCTCAATAGCAATGGGTGAGTAGATAAGGTCAGAATGAAGCTAGAGGAAATTAAAGCAAGTCTCTGGTCATCAAGACACACATTGGAATATATTCTATTTGAATATAGAGAATGTATAATATATTTGATGCACTGCACAAGAAAGACAGAAAATCAGAGGAGCTGTGGGATGGCACGGAGGACATCATATGTGATGGAAACAAATGGCCTCTTGAAAAGACAGGAAGGTAAAGAAGGGTGAAAATGGATGTCAGGAGAGAACCTGAAGTTTGCCCCTTGATGCAGAATAGCTCAAATAAATGGAAGCAATGATCAAAATAGATGGCCCAGGACTCAAGAGAATAAGAACAAGATGGAAAGACTGCACAAAAACATTGTAGTAACAAGAATTGGTTGAAGTTTCAGTTGGCAGCATGTGAGCAAGACTCTTCATATTGAAAAAAGAAGCTCAAACTTCACTGAAAGACATGGGACCATAAGCAAGATTCCAGGAACTGATGAAATAATTGGAATATCCCAATCATGCAATATTAGAGATGATTGCTGAATTTTACCAGGAAAATTGGCCCATCTATAATTGAAGATCTATATTGATATTTATTTCAAAATAAGGTGATACAACAGGATGCAGAAAATATGGAGCAATATCATGAAAATAAAAATAAAGTTTTGTGGACAATAATTCAAAACCAGTTGCAAAAGTACATTGCTGGTATCACATGGGTCTTGGATAAAAGCAGAGAGTACCAGAAAAAAGTTTACTTGGGTTTTATTGACGATGTCAAGACATTTCACTGTGTGAATCATAACAGATGATGAATAAAACAGGGAAGAACTAGAATTCCAGAACACTTAATTATGCTGATGTGGAATAAACCACAAAGCAATTGCTCAAACAGAACTAGAGTACACTATGTGGCTAAAGTCAGGAAAACTGTGTCAGAGTACTATCCTTTTACCGTACCATATCATTCTGTAAGAGGAAGACATACCCGAAGAAGTGCAGAACAGCTAAGCTGAGAAGCTAGCTTATCTAGGAGAAATGGGAAGAAGACTCATTAACAATCTGCAATATGCAGATTCACCTTTGCTTGCTGAAAGTGAAGGAGTGTACTTATTGATAAAACCAAAGATTACACTTTTACTGTAAATTACAGTAATCAGCATAAAATAGACAAAAATTCTCACAACCAGGCTAACAAGCAACATTATAATAAATGGAAAACAATTTAAGGAGTCCAAAATTTCATTTTATTTGTATCAAATATCCACTGTAGCAGGAGTCAAGAAATCACACTATATATTCCTTTGGGCCAATTCTTCAGAAAAGTATCTTTTTAAAGCAGTGATTATGCCTAATCACTAATCCTAATGCCACAACCCTTTAATACAGTTCCTCATGTTGTGGTGACCCAATCATAAAATTATTTTCATTGCTATTTCATGACTGTAATTTTGCTACTGTTATGAACCAGGTGACCCCTATGAAAGGGTCATTGGACCCCCAAAGGAGTCTTGACTCACAGGTTGAGGACCTCTCCTTTAAAGTGTTCAAAAGCAAAGATGTCACTTTAAGGACTAAGTGCACCTATAAAGCTAATACAGGCACCATCCTGCTCAATATATTTCCTTCACATTTTGTCTCCTGTGGCAATTACACAATGTTGTGTCAAGTTGAAGATAAATAAAAATGTAGAAGTAGCATCCTGCCTGTCAATCAGGTGCACAATCTAGTGGGTCCCTGTGAGTTGAAATCAACTCACTGGAAGTATGGAACTGACTTGATAGCACTATGGCAGTTTGCTTATCTACTATCATATTGAAGAGCATTTTGGTTGCTACCGTTTGGGGTAATTAAGAATAAAACATCTATAAACATTTTTGTGCAGATTCTTGTGTGGACATAACTTTTCAACTCATTTCAGTAAATAACTAGGGATATAATTGTTGGTTCATATGAGAAGCACTATCAGATTGTTTTTCTAATTCCAAGAATATATCAACATTCATTTGAATGATTTTTCAATTAATTGCAGACTATTTATCATGCTAAAGTTTTTATAAATTCTGAAAGGCCTTAAAATTGTGTGTACAAGTATGTAAGAGAGTACATTACTTAAGAGTAAGAGAGTACATTACTTAAGAGAGTACTTTTCTTGCTTACATGGATTACTTGGGATTTATTTTATACTTTCTTTTGTTCTCATTTTTCTTGCATATTAATCAGTCATATTTGTAAAGTAAGTTAAAATTGCTACTTTAAAATTTAACCTGCAAGTAAGTTGTTTGAGAAATGAATTAATTTATTCTGCTGTTCTATTCTTCTTTACCTAAAAACGAACAGCAACAACAACTATCTTCAAGTTGTTTCTGACCCATAGTCATAATAAGACAGATGATACTTTCCCATAGGCTTTCTGAGACTACACATCTTTTCCAGAAACAGAGCGTATCATCTTTCTCCTGTGGAGCTGCTGGTGCATTTGAACTTGCTACCAGCCCAATACTAAGTCTACTATGCCATTGGGGTTTCTTCTTTTACCTCCAAGGGCCTAAAACTATTTTTGTAACTAACTGTAGGGTTTTTATTCCAAGTTATAATTCTCTAAAGTAATATTTCCTAAGGTATTATTTCTGTATCAGAGTTATCTAAGTTGAGCTATTAAACTGGATTTTAATAGCCCAGATTTAACTATTAAACACACAGATTTTTTTATTCCATTCAGGAAAGGACCACTGAAAGTAGGTACAGTAGCTTGCATTTTTAACATACCCTGTGTGTTAGTCTGGATAGACTAGGGAAACAAATCCGTAGATAAGCATGTATGTATGAGAGAGTTTCACATGCAAGAATAGTTGAATATTAAGAAAACATCCCAACCCAGTCTAGTTCAAGCTCATAAGTCCAATATTAACCCTTATGCCTGATATCAATCTAGATAGTCCTCTTCAGACTCTGAAACACATGTTATGACACTGAACGCAGGACAATGGATATAAATTCTTTGATCTGGTATACAAATCTTAGCATTGACAAGGGTCTCCACATGGCTTCTCCAGCTAAGAGCACTAGTGTAATTCCATGTGTCTTGTAGTAGAGTGTCTTCCAGGAAGTAAGCAGAGAAAGAAGTGTCTCCCTCCTCCAAAGAGGAAATATAGGAATTCCTAGATTTCTCAGGAGAATGCCATGGCCAGACAGAGGCCTCATTGGCTATGACCTAATTGACAGACTAGACCCCACCCCTTCACTCTTAAACCTCTCAAACTGACACCAGAAGATGCATTTACCACACCCTGATACCTGCTGGAGCTCAAAACTACTGCTCAGAAACAATTCCATACAAATAGCACTGGATATTGCTCAATTGGGAGCATTACCCTACCTTGTTCAATCAAGCGAACATTGCCACTATGGCGCCACTATAATACAGCAGCTTTCTCCATCAGCCTGCCTCTAGTAATAAAGAGATAATACACAGCCTGCTATCCAAAAGATAGGTGTCTTAATCCAGGGTAGAAATGCCAACAAAATCAACTCCTGGGAACCTATGGAGCAGTCTCCACAAGTCAAAAGCAATTCAATGATGACTGATTTGGTTTTGGTTTATCTATATTGGACTACATTAGTAAGTCAGAAGTAAAGCTGCTATGGTTTAAATTCATATGTGTATAGGATGATTTCCAATAAAATTTGTTTAAGCATGTCATTGCAATTGTGAATGGACACAGATAAATTTTCGCAGTAGTACTTAGTTTTGTTAGAGTGCCTGAAGAAAAAATTGAGTCCAACCAAAACAGAAAATCTGTTGCATGAGTTAAATTTAAGGCAGAGAGGCCAGGATAGCAGGTTATGGCAACTGTTTTGTAGGACAGCAAAGATGCAATGCTTTTGCTCTTTCAATTTTCTTGAAGGACATAGGATAATCATGGAATGTTATAGGAACTTTCAAGGAAAGTGAAAGTTGCAATGGTGAGAAACATGCCAGAAAGTTGCACTGCAAAATTTTACTCCCATCACAGCAGTGTGCCCTTGTTCTTTTGGGGTGGCAAGAGCTACCCCAAAATTAATTTGGTTGGGATGCCTTACTCAATTCAATTTACAGCCCAGAACTTGTCTTTCGATGATTTTGTTTCTCAAATTCAGGAAAGCAATGAAAAAAAAAAAACACTAGTTGAGTCCCTCAAAGATTCTAAAACAGCCATTTTGATGTGGTGTAAATCAAATACCACATAATTCTTTCAGGAAGGGTCCAGAGATGGAAATATGTCTTCAGAAATATATAGACCTAGGTGAAGGATACATCCCAACATGATAACCACTCAGGGAATGAGCAGAAAAGTTGTTTTATAATTTGTTTCATAAAGGCATCTATGATGGTTTGACCTACTTTGTGAGGTATTCTCGTATTCTCTGGAGAATCTCTCTTTAGTGAGTAAATTGTCAATTATGCAGATTTTAATAGAAGGTCTTTTATTTCCAATCTTCTTTATTCTGTACCTCAGAACATTCAACTATGCCTGTGCACTGGATTCTTCCTATAAATTTCTTCCTTGGGGATGAAACATGGAGGGAAATGCATTACCTGAAATTGGGCATGTCATTAGCAACTGAAAACTCAATGGCTTCTGACATTCCAGATCTCTGTGCTATCACCAGTGGACAGAGTCAGGTCTTTCACCAATTGGGAAAAATTAAGTTTCAGCCTGGGGAAGTCCCCAGTGAAACTCCTTTCTCCATCATTCTTTCATTTCTGTGTAATCAGAGGCAAGGGATGAGCATCAAAGATTAGACCAAATTTAACTTCTCTTGTCTGGTGCCCAGACAATTAAATAAGAGCAAGGGCTTTGACAAGCTTCACGATTCAAATTCGTGCTTTGCTACCTTAGCTGAGTTATTTAGCTTCTTTAACCCTTCAGGTCTGCATGTGGAGAAGGGGGCCAATAATCCCTTGCATCTAGAAATGCCTTAGTAAATCATTTGATTGAAAAATAACATATGCAGTAGAGTGCACAGATCACAGTGTGTTTTTTTATTTTTAAGTGAACCCATCTGTGCTCCAAGCACCCAGATGAAGAAAACAAATCCCAAAGTTCTCTTCCTACCACTCTTTGATCACCAGTCTCATAACTTCTAGCTTCATTGATCAGTGTTTCTTATTTTTACTTTCTTTTAATAAAATCACACAGTATGGACTCTTTTTTGTCTCTCTTTCTCAATAATCTGTTTCAAGGACCATCTTGAAACTACGTGTAGTTTTATTTTGTTAGTTATATTACTGTTTGACATTCACTGCTATGAGTGTACCATATTTTATTATGCATTGTATTATTCATGGGCATTTGTTCAGCTTCTCGTTTGCTCTATTTAAATGCATCTGCTATTGACATTCTTGTACATGATTTTGGTGAATATCTGTAGACATTCCATTGGGTGTTGTTTCATAATTATATGATATTAAATGGGATTGCAGGTTCTTGGATACAAAACAGAGACACCCAAGCAGGGTAGATGAAAGAATCATTTTGTTACTTTCATCTCTGAATAAGAGAAAGTTTCCTCTCAGAGCCACAGCATGTGTTGCACCTGGGGCAATAAAAGGTGAACATGTAGGAGACTGCTTATGCATGGTAAATAGGGTGCGGTCAATTAGGGTTCATAGACTTCCTGGGGATTGAATATTTTGGATAATTTCACAATCCCAAATAAAAAGTGATTATCCTTGGGTATTAAAAATCTAGAAGTCTCTAGCAATTGAGTATGTACATTGCAGAGTATGAGAATGGAAGTAGTAAGAATTCAGGCAACCTGCCCAGGAAGGAGAATTGAGAATTATTGGGCATCTCTAAAATAATTCAAGACCAAACTCTCAAAGTATTTTATCAGAGTGTTACATATATTAATAGTACAGCTACTGATACAAAAAAGTGTGCAAGCATACTTCAGGAGATCTGCCTATCAGTTTCCCAAAATGGTTGCACCAATTTATATTTCCATTAGCAGCACAGAAGATTTCCAAAGCTTCAATGATTTCACTAAAGGTACAAATCATCTGCCTTTTCATGTGAGTCATTTTAGTGGGGGGATATTGCCTTGTGGTTTTAATCTTCTTTTCTCTGATGATTGATGTAGTTGAATGTTTTTGTATTTTTATCTGCATGCTCTTGTCATTATGAAACGCATAATCCAGGTAAAGCAATCTACTCAGTGACTAGCACATACTAAGTACTCATTGAATCTTGGCACTGCTGCATCTCTTGTAATCTGGTTGCAACAAGGAACCATGGCAGGGTCTCAATATCTCATATTCCCATCTTTCAAAAATCATTGTTCCTTACCTCTCCGGTTTTATCAAAAACAAAAGCATTCAATAATGAGGCAAATGATGATAAAGTTTAGTTAAGTGAGAAAAGAAAATATCTTAATGGTTATACTTCTACTTTTAGGTAGCATAAGCAACCAAAGTTTATTTAATCAAGCACCATTGGATTAATATTAATGAACTGTAACCTCATTAATCATAATATTTTATTTTACTTCAGTAGTGCAACCATGTAGGAAAGTAGCTTTTAGGGGTTAGTGTCTGACTGCAGTTCTTGTGTAACTCCCATCTAGGAATCCTCAAGTCTACTAAGTGGGAATCTTGTGCTGTAGGTGTGCGATGATCTGTGTTCTGAAATAGTTGTATAAAATAACACCAGGAGCATTTCCAAGAAGTGAATACTAAATAATATGATTTCCCTTGCCACACTTTATTTATTTATTTATTTTATAGATCATTTTATTGGAGGCTTGTACAACTCTTATCACGATCCATACATCCATCCATTAAGCACATTTGTATATATGTTGCCATCATCATTTTCAAAGCATTTTCTTTCTACTTGAGTCCTTGTTTTTGCTCCCCCCCACTCCTCCCTCATGAACCCTTGATAATTTATAAATTATGTTTTTTTTCATGTCTTGCACTCTCTGATGTTTCCCATTACCCCATTGTCTGCTGTCCATCCCCCACGGGAGGGGGTTACAGGTATGTCACTGTGATCAGTTTCCCCTTTCTCCCCCTACCTTCACTTTACCCTCCCAATATGGTTACTCTCATTATAGTTCCCAAGGAGTTTATCTGTCCTGGATTCCCTGTGCCTCTAGCTCTTATCTGTACCAATATAAATGTTCTGGTCTAGCCAGATTTATAAGGTAGAGTTAGGGTCATGATAGTGGGGGGAGGAAACATTAAAGAACAGGAGGAAAACTGTATGCTTCATTAGTGTTATAACACACCCTGACTGGCCAATCTTCTTCCCCTACCCTTTTGTAAATGGATGTTCAATGGCCTACAGATTGGCTTTGAACTTTCACTCTGCACTCCCCCTTCATTCACATTATGATTGTCTTCCATCCCACTTTTTATCACTCTACCCTGAATTAGCCAAATTTCACTTCAACGGGGGTGCACCACACACTTATGGCCACATTTGACTCATTTAACAACAATCAAAAAAGAGAGGTGAGTCTGAATGATAGCCCAGAAAGTAAAGCGAGTCTGCCACATAAACAGGACCATGCTATAGAAGGGAATGCTGTCCCCTGAGAAAGTTAGACCTAGGCATGCTGTGGTAAAGGCCATAAAATGGTCCTAATTCTGAGCTGTGACCCAAAATGCCAGCAGGAAGACATAAATCATTGCCAACCAGCATATGGACAAGAAAATTTATACCAACAAAGTAGATTTTATTTCTTGAATTATTGAATCATTTGTTTTTTCTTTGGCATGAATGCTGAGTAGAGAAGCGCTATAGAAACATCCTGGTACATACATTGAAAATGTAAGTTGGAAAATAGATTTCCTGGTATGGGAGACAGCACAAACTATACAAATTAAGAAATTAAAGTTTTCTCACATCCGAGGCTAGCACTGACTTGTATATTGCCTAACACGTATGCTTTGGGTTGCAACAAAGCAGTTCTTTGAGCCACTTGATATGAAACTGAGTATAAAATCTAAATGCATCTTGAGTCAACAACATTTAAGTAGTCACGGGCTGGATGTAAGGCTGCATTTGGTGCTATGGTAATTGCAAGGACATAAATTTAAATTAAAGGAAGCTGTGGGAAGTGTGATTGTGAGCAAGCTTCCAAGGCCTGTATTGAGTTTGACTGCATGATTTATAGCAGTACTTCTCAGTAGGGATGATTTTGTCCCTCGGGAGAACATTTGAAAACGTCTGGTGTGCATTGTTGGCTTTTCTGCTTCAGAGAAGGAACTTCAGGTCCTTGTCCTGACCAGACTTGTGACAGGACAGAGGACAGCTCCTCACAAACTGAAATCTTTCATCTAAAATTCCCCTAGTGCTGAGCCCTAAGTCATCATTTTTAGCCAGCCAGTTCAATCAGGGCCAATGTGGCACAGTCATAAAACAGACCCACATTTGAAATTATGAGTGTACTTGAAGAATGACTGGATTGGGAAAGTTAAGAAGTTGCAGTGGATTTCTCAAAGGGAGCATGGTGAGCCTTCTGGAGCTGGAGCCTGATGTGGTAGACTGGGCTTATCTCCAGAGCTGTGGAGAGTGACACATATTCAAGGTAGCATCTTGGGGCATGGGAACCCCTTTTCCTAACTCTGCTGATAAAGAAATTTTGTTGCCCCCTTGTTTTCTAAGAGGAACATTAATTTTCTAGGAGGGAGTTGACCTATATACTTTTAAATTGCAAATTTTGTGATAACATATTCTTATTTTACAAATTCATGTCTATTCTGATCCCCCTTTGTTAGCCATGATAAGACTGGGAGGAATCAGTTTGAAACCCAAATTTAGATTATCTGAAGAAGTCCTTATGAACTTAGCTACTACTTGAAAGACTGGCAATTCCAACCCATCCCTTCACTCCTCAAGAAAAAGCTCTGGTCATTTCCTCCCTAGAGAGTGTAGCCTTGGAAACTCTATGAGGCAGTTCTACTCTGTCATAGGAGTCATACAGTGATTTGAAATTGATTCAAGGGTACCTAAAAACAATGTGACCTAAGGAGTGCTTCTGTCATTGCAGCCTGTATATTACATGTTTATTACAATAAATTTGCATTGAAGAAAATATTTCTATAAAGTTACTCACATAATTGACAGAAAATTCTGTTTAAAACTCAATACCCAAATCAATAAATCATATAAAATAGCTGTTTAAAAACACAATTGATTCATTTTGTGAATATTTGTCTTTTGATTTACATCTTAGTATAAGGTATTTTCTTTATAATATGATAAAGGTAGGTTCATTCTCTTTTTTTCAATAATTTTATTGGGGGCTCTTACAGCTCTTACAACACTCAATACATCCTTTGTATCAAGCACATTCGTACACAGGTTGCCATCTTCATTTCCAAATATTTTCTACTTGAGTCCTTGATATAAACTCCTCTCTCTCTCCTTTTTTCAATCATTTCATTGGGGGCCCATACAATCCCCCTCATGATCAACACACACATCAATTGTACACATACCATATTTGTACACCTGCTGCCATCATCACCCTCGAAACATCCTCTCTCCACTTATGCCCCCAGTACCAGCTCCCTATGTTTCCCCTTCCTCCTCACTCCCCCCTCTCCCTCCCTCATGAACACTTAATAATTTACACATTGTTATTACTTTTTCATATCGTACTCAGTCCACTGTGTCCCTTCACTCTCTTCCCCGCTGTCCATACCCCAGAGAAATAATATGTAGATCCCTAGGTAGGTTCATTTCTATTTGATGAGTAAGCTATTTTGTTTTAGGAAATTTCTTTACAACAGGATCACCATATAACCCTAATGAATGATTTAGAGTAAAAGTTGCATCAATAATGGCAACCTAGAATTTCTATGAGGCAGAAATCATGTTAAACACTGCATGTACATTTTATTCTCTAATACATTTTTTAAATGATTTGCTTTTGTGTACCAAGGATCAAGGAGACTTGACCTTAGGTGATAAATGATAGACCAAAGACTGAAGAACACATGATCTCTTCTGCTGTAAATAACTACTTTAGGAGAAAGTTTCCTAACGTAATATATAGCATTTAAGTACTCTCGTGGGTTGATGAAAAAGGAGTGGTTTAAAAAATAAACTTGCATGTGGGTTTTGTTGCTTCTGAGTTAAATGGCTGCTTGTTTACTTTAGACCTCAGACACTTTATATTTTGATAGCTGGGCACCATCAAATTTCTTCACCACTTTTGCTTTTGCATATACGTGTCTTCAGTGATCGTGTCAGCATCATGGAATGCCAATTTAATACAGCAACATGTTCTTGCATTGAGCAAGTACTTGAATGGAGGCCCAATGTCCATCTACTGCCTTAATACTAAGCCCATAAGTATATGCACGTAGATCTATTTCACCTTCATCATATATAAAAATATTTACCTATGTGCATACCTTTATTTAGAACTCTATAACTGTCCTTTGCCTCTCAGTTCTTTCCTCTATTTCCTTTTACTTTTCTTTTGTCCCACTATCATGCTCAACCTTCATTTGGGTTTCAGTAATTTCTTTTGATTACATTATGGAAGAAGCACACCAGCCTGTGTGACCACAAGGTGTCAAAGGGATCAACTATCAGGCATCAAAGAACAAAAAAAAATCATATCATTGCATGCCTACCTTCCTGATATGATCACTGAAGACTAATGGGTACATAAACAAATGTCATGAAGAAAGCTGGTGGTGCCCAGCTATCAAATGATATAGTGTCTGGTGTCTTAAAGGCTTGAAGGTAAACAGTCATCTGGCTCAGAAACAACAAGGAGGAGGTGTCAAAGGGTTCAGGTATCAGGCAGAAAA
Organism: Nesogale talazaci; assembly: GCA_004026705.1. NCBI lineage: Eukaryota > Metazoa > Chordata > Mammalia > Afrosoricida > Tenrecidae > Nesogale > Nesogale talazaci. Next base: position 131,113 of record PVJH01003102.1, on the reverse strand, counting down.
GAGCTAAAAATTATGTCATGATAAATGAGAGGGAGTACAGAGTGGGAACCCAAAAGGGGAGGAGATGAGCCAGTCAGGATACAGTATAGCAACAATGAAACATGCAGCTTGCCTCTAGTTCTTAAATGCTTCCTCCCCAATTCTACTTTACAAATTAGTCTACACCAGAGGATGTACATTGGTACAAATAGGAACTGGAAACATGGGGAATCCAGGACAGATGATCTCTTTAGGACCAATGGTGAGAGTGGTGATACCGGGAAAGTGAAGGGAAGGTGGGATAACAAGGGGGAACCGATTATAATGATCTACATATAAGCTCCTCCCTGGAGTTCAGACAACAGGGAAGTGGGTGAATGGAGGCATCAAACAGTGTACGATACAACTAATTAATAATAATTTATAAATAATCAAGGGTCCCTGAGGGAATGGGGAGTGGGGAGGGAGGAGAATAATGAGGAGCTAATACCAAGGGCTTAAGTTGAAAACAAATCCTTTAACAACAATGATGGCAACAAATGTACAAATGTTCTTGGCATACAATGGATATATGTATGGATTGTGAAAAGATTTGTATGAGTCCCCAATAAAATTATTTTTAGAACTTGCCTCCCAGCAAAATCTCAAATACTTTTTACCACACAAGTTGGTTCATTAGAGCATTGCATACAATAGTGAATCATTGGAATAAACTAGCATGACTACCCTTAGGGAATTAGACAAATAAGACAAAAAAAAGTATGCAACATGTAACACTCATGTTGTATATGAAACAGGATATAGATTGAGACACACACATATATGTACACATGTATGTATAATATTGGACAGAGTTACAATTCTGCATAGTTGGGATTGGGGGTGTCTATAAAAGCAAGAGATTATGAAGTCAAGTGAACTCTGCTATCTCCCTGCTCTTACTGCTTTTACATCGACCATATACTATGCTTTTGGCTGTTACCTGCTACCCAGTGCCATTGACTCACAACTGCCTAATACACAACAGAAGAACAAAGTATTCTCTGGCCCTATTTCATGCCAATGATCGGTTGCAACCGTATAGGTCAGTTTCAACTCATAGCCAACACCATATGCCAAAATTGGAGCTGCTATTTAGGGTTTTCTTGGCTGTAATTTTGTGGAAGTAGATTATGTGGTCTTTCTCCCACAGAACCCCAACCTTTTATTAAGCAGTAAGAGCTCAATCATTGCACCACCATAGGTCCTTCTGTAATGCACAAGGTTTTCAATGGCTCATATTCTGAAGTAAATAGCAGGCCTTTGTTTTTTAAATTATCAAAGATTTAATTTTATTTGAATTCGTAATCAACACATATGTAAGCACCTTTTTCAGTAAATTAAAAAAACATTGTATTAAGCAAATTTTATGTAAATAACCTCTTTAAATAATAAAAAGGAAAGCCACTGTGAAGACTAACATTTACCTTACTGAAGTTATGGTATTTTCTTTTTTAAAAAAAATCCTTTTATTTGGGGCTCATACAATTCTTTTCACAATCCATACATAAGTTCATTGTGTGTCAAGCAAATCTGTACATCTGCTGCCCTCCTCATTCTCATAGCATTCACTTTCTATCTAAGCCTTTGGAACCGGTTCCTTCTCGCAACACCCCCACTCATAAACTCTTGATAATTTATAAACTATTATTACTTTGTCATATCTTAAACTGTCTGATGTCTCCCATCACCCACTTCCCCATTGTCTGTACCCCAGGGAAGAGGTTATATGTAGATCTTTATAATCAGTTCCCCCTTTCTACCCCACCATCCCAGTATTGCCATTCTCATTGCTGGTCCTGAAGGGATCATCTGCCCTGTATTCTCTATGTTTCCAGCTCTTATCTGTGCCAATGTATATCCTCTGGTCTATTCAGATTTGTAAGGTAAAATTGGGATCATGATAGTGGGAATGTGGAAGCATTGAAGAACTAGAGGAAAGTTGTATGTTTCATCATTGCTACACTACACCCTAACTAGTTTGTCTTCTCTCTGCCACCCCTCTATAAGGAGAAGTCCATTATCTACAGATAGACTTTGAGTCCCCGACCAGTAACCCCATCATTTACACTAATAAAAATTTTAGTTCCTTGATGTAGCAGGCCTTTCTTATGCTTAGGTTTAGCCAAAACCAAACTTAATGCCATCACATTGATTGTAACTCATTGCAAGATTACATAAATAGAGTTTCCAAGGGTATGAATCTTTACAAGAGCAGATAGCTTCAGTTTTCTTCCCTGGAGCAGCTGGTTTTTATTTGCTGATTTTTCCATTAGTAGCCCTTGCTTGCCTGCTAGTACCACCTTACCATTCCTTAGTTCTCCTATTTCCAATGTCAAAAATTCTCTAATTTAGTGAACATTATTGTGGTTCTACTATCTAGAGGCACCAGGAGATAGTTTCCTCAGCACCCAAGCCACAGTCATGGGTGAACAGATGAGAACCTGGACAAGGGTGTGTAGGAGAATGAGAGGTGTCCATTTACATAACACTCCAGAGGAATCTCATATGAGTGTCTCCCAGAATCTGCTCCACGGCAGCATCTTAGTGAGGGTCTGGTGCTGTTGTTGTCACTACTCTTGTTGTTAGGTGCCATTTAGTTGACCATGACTCGAGTGACTTCATGTACAACAGCAAGCTACAAGGTGTAGTCCTATACCATCCCTACAATTGTTGTTATGTTTGAGTTCATCACTGTAGCCCCTGTATCATCCATCTCATCAACAAACTTCTTTTTCATTTTCTCTATGCTTTACCAAGCATGATGTTCTTCTCCAAGGACTGCCCTCTCTGGAAAACATGTCCAAAGTACATGAGACAAAGTCTTGCTTCTAAGAAGCTTTCTGGCTGTATTTCTTTTGAGACAGACTCTGTGGTTCTTTGGAAGCCCAATAATATTTTCACTATTCACCAGCAGCACAATTCTTCATTGGTCTTTGTGGAAGTCATGTGCTTATGTTAATTTTATGATTGAAATGTAGTGGTGGAGTCTAGCCTGTTAATTTGGAGATAGCCATTGAGTAGCCAATGAGGCCTCTGTGTGGGCATGGTTTTCTCCTGATACATCTGGGAAATTTCACGATATTTCCCTCGTGAGGATGAGAAGCTATCTTCCCCAGTTGTTGGGAGTTAGTTTTAGAGACGATGAATCACAGAAAAGACAAGATGGCAGTGTCCGAGAAGCTGAAGGAGCTGGTGGAGAGACAACATGGCTTGGCCCTGATGGAGCCAGACCTCTGAAGCTGGGGTGGCCACATGGAGACCTTTGCCAGCAATGAGTTGCTTCTGCCACCACATGATGCTGTTGATGGACCCTGAGCCCTGGAAGCGAGGAGCCATGGGGAGGCTCCTGCCAGCGCTGGGATTCTGCACTCACTGATCTATGACTTTGTGAGTCAGAAGAAGACTTTATAGACTGATTTCAGGCATATGAGTTAATATCGGACTTATGATTTTGAACTGGACTGGACTGGGATGCTTTCTCAATGTCCTGTTCCTCTTGTATATAAACCTTTTCCTTATATCCATATGCATGTCTATGAAATGTGTTCCTCTAGTCTACCCAGACTAACACAGTCTTCTTTATTATTAGGGCTTGGATTTGGAGCACCTTTGTCCTTACCATGACTTTTTGCAGCAGATATACCCAAAATTTATTATTTGATATCTTAACAGTTCCCTTCATGAACATGGATTGTGTATCCAAACAAGACAAAATCCTTGACAATTTCAATCTTTTCTCCATTTATTCTATCAGATTAGCTGTGAGGGTTTGGGTTTTCTTAATTGTAATCTGTATTGAATGTCTATAGTTCTTGATCTTTATCAGCAACTGCTTCAAATCTTCTTCATGTTCAGCACATAAGGTTGTATCACCTATCACAGTGGTTATAAGCCTTCCTCTAAACTTGGTACTGAATTCCTCTTCCTATATTCCAGCTTCTCACTGAGGCTCTAGAAGCAAAATTCACAGAGAAGAAACATTTTCTGAGGACGAGAAGATTTGAGGTATTTTTAAGTGTCCCTTCAGACCATTGATCCTGTTTGACTATAATGACTATTTATTCATATAATACTTTCACAGATTCTGATTTTTATGGGGCCATAAAGTAAGATTTTCAGAAGCTTGGTGGTGGTTAACATAATGCCATCAATGATGCTATCAATTAATGAAGAATTCTACTTAGTGAGGGTAAGCATCATATTTTTCTGAAAATGAATCATGAGAGCTTCCTTGATTATGCTGTGATTCTACTCCCATTATCATTTAGAGATTGAGGAATGAGATGATTCTGGTGATCATAATGATTTAGGAGAAGAAATAATATGTCAGAAGTATGGGAGATTCTATCATTTCTTGGTCTATAGCATAAAAATACATCATATCACTAGATCTGGATGTGTTGTTCAATATTGGCTGTTTAGATGATTTGCACAATACACCCAATAGCAAGTTTGCACAGAACTCCCCTAATATCAATGACATGCATTGCCCTTACTAATGAAGAAAAGAAAATGTAATATAATGTTATTAGAGATTTCTTTAAGGTCTATACCATAATAACACATGTGAAGGAGGAAGAATTATTCATCACGTATTTTCTGAAATGTTTTCCTGTTTCTATCAAATTCCATCACAGGTCCTAGATCTCCAGGCTGCTTCAGTGGGTGTTGAGTGAAAGTATGCAAATGCACACACCCAAAGCGCTAGACCTGCCTCGCTCTGGAATGAAGGTCAGTCTGCTTTGTGTGGCAACCGCATGTTCTAACAATTCAGAATTCAACATTCGGGCCATGATTTCTTTTGAAGTCAGGATTTTCGGGTCTTCTAATAGCCGATATTTTGAGATGATGAGGGGTACCTTCAAAGTCTTGGTTTTTTGTGCTTGCCATCCCAATCGTTAAAATGAAAAATCAATCAGATGCTTTCCAAATACAGAGAAATATGGCATTATAATGACATGTCAACAAAGAGGCCACCTGAGTCTTCAGTTGCTTTCCAAATTTTAATTAAAGGTTTTTTTAATACTGAATAGATGAGGAATGATTGGATTATTTTTCTCAGGCATCTGTGTTGAAGAAATGGCATATGATGAGGTACTGATCATAATGATCTACACATAGCCATGCACCCCTCTCCTGGGGAGGAAGAACAACAGATAACATGGGGGAAAGGAGGCAGCAGTCAGTATAAGATATGAAAATAATGATAATTTATAAACTACCAAGGGAGTATGAAGGTGGTGGGGGAAGGGAGGAAAAATGAGGATCTGACGCCAAGGACTCAATAGAAAGTAATGTCTAGAAATGAATGAAGGCAACATATGTACAAACATGCCTGATGCAATCAAAGTATGGATTTCAACAAGAGTTGTAAGAGTCCTCAATAAAACGATCTTTTAATTTAAAAATGGCATTCAATACATTTTCTCTTTGCATTTTATTTTAACATTCAAGACCCTATTTTAGGAAATCTATATTGCATCACTATACACGGTGAAAACTTGAAGTTATCAAGGATTTTCTCTTGCTTGAATCCATAAGCAATGCTCATGAAAGCAGGAGTTAAACGATCGAAGGATGCAATGTATTGAGTAAATCTACTGCAAAGACTCTTTAAAGTGTTGGAAAGCAAGAATGTTACTTTGAGGACTAAGGTGCACCTGACCCAAGCCCTGGTAATACGGAAGAGAAATTAATGAATTGTGGTGGTGGCGACAGTGGTGAAGAATATTGAAAGTACTATGGACTACCAAAAGAGCAAACAGAAATGTTGTGGAAGAAGTACAACCAGAAATCTCCTTGAAAGAAAGGAGAGTGAGACTGTCTAATGTAATTTGGACACGTTACCAGGAGAGGCCAGTCCCTGGAGAAAGACATCATGCTTTGTAAAGTAGAGAGGCCACAAAAAAGAGGAAAACCCTTCACAAGATGGACTGACACCGTAGCTGTAACAAAGGGCTCAAACATAAAAACAACTTTGAGGATGGTGTAGAAAGAGCCAGTGTTCTAGCCTATTGTTAGAACAGACTTGATGACACTCAACAAGATGTATTGGCTGTGTTCTGCATCACTATCTTTATGTACCCTGCCAATTGTAATGACAAGAAAACTCTCAACTTTATGAAATATAGTAAAATATATCTTCAACTACATGATACTTGGTAGTTGCAAAGTTATGCGTGTTGGGATTTCTCCCAAAGAAACACACGTTAGTACTTCCACTCTCATTGGAGATCTTTTAAAGTAATTTGTTGTGGAGACATAATTGCATAATGGAGTTGTTTATGTTTCCTAGATAAAATCAGTCACAATACTAATATTTTACATGAAACTCCCTCCCCCATTAGTCAACTTGGACACTCTTCCTCCATACTAATTGTTTCACTATTTTAAATGACTCAGTAATATTCAGAAGTGTCTTTTCTATCTTGAGACCAGATGTTACAAACTATCATACATAAGCCTCTCTTGGACACTAAGATATTTCATATGTAGTCATCATTGCTAGCTTCTAAAACATGAATAGATCAAAGATCTCTGTCTGTATCACAACAGTAGGCTGCAGCCAAGCATGCAGAATGCATGTTTCCGGGATAGATGACACACCTCAATGGAGAACGGGTCTTCCCTCATGGAAGTGAGGAACTTACTTCCCATTGCATTTGGACCTGATATTTTACTACACTTCCCTATCATGCGCACTTAATTTAATTCTCATAGACTGAGTTAAATTTTCCCATTAAGAATTCTCTCCTTAAACTTCATGTTTGATAACTTTCCACTGTCTACCTCAAAAGAAAACATTTCCTTTGTATTGTTACCCTAACTGTGTCCCTACTGCAAAGTCTGATCCCCTCTGTAGTTATCCTTCCCCTTGGATTGGAGAGCTAAATCAGTCCTTTTCACCATTCTCTTCATTAGCAAAAATATTGTCAAAATGTTCAAATATCAAGAATAGAAGAAGATCTGATGTTATACTTGTTAATGTGACCTGTTTTCCAGTGTTAGGGGTTGTTATACAGCGTAGATATTGGCTAGTTATACTAAGAAGAAATTTTTTATTCTTTTCACTATACTTCTTTTTATCATTGTTTTATTATTTAAACATATTTCATGGAAAGATTCTTGGCATGACCAATGTGCCACTATTTTTTAAATGTGTATATTCTATAAAATGCGTGATAAAATATTTAAAATGTAATCTCTATATTTTTGGAAGACATGCACACACATTTCTATTTTGCCTCAATTCTAAAGTTGAAAAATAAAAAAGCACAGCTCCGAATTTAGTTAAATTGTGTGAATACCAAACAATGATGATCATGAGAAATTTATTCCAGAATGCTAGTCTGCATATGCCACAATTATATAAAGGCATGTTCTGTTCCACTTTTTTCCCCCTCTTTTTTTCCTGTAATGTCATGTCAGTTGCAGTAGCCAGCTAGCATTGTTCCCTTGAGGAATGATATGATAGGACTAAAAGGGACAACATCCACTAAGGGACTGAACTACAACAGTGTTATCTCTTGAAAACACCCATGTCTCTTAGGGGAGAGCTCTTCCCATGGGGAGACGTAAAAGCAGACAGAATCCTAAGTAGTACGTTCTTAGATTGTGTCTTCTGCCATGTAAGTTAGATGCAAAGATAAAAAAACTAGGAAATTTTCCAGACTTACTTTTACAGAACTACATAATTTTCCAAGACTTCCAGGGGAGGAACCTTTTCTGGACTGTTGCAGCGCTCAGTGTCAGCAGGAAAGTGCTACATATTTGATAAGTGCGTTGAGTAGTGGGCAGTTAGTGAGGAATAGAGTCAGTAGTAAGGGAGCTGTTTACATACATCTACATTCCCCAAAGTCCTTAAAGCATGATGGCTGTTCTTAAGGCAAAGATTTAAAACACAAAGTATTATTATTTCACCCTGGCTATAGATCATGATCCTGATGATGACTTGTAAATTTCTGAGTACAAAAATTACTCCTACTTAGTATAAAGAATACAGAAATTTAGAAAAATGTGAAATACAGCTCTCATTATACCCTATTTCAGAGACAAACTCTGATAACATTTTTATATGTGTCAGTTGTCAGTGGTTTACATTTTAGACACATGAAAAAAATTGAAATTACACATAAATGTTATATTCTTGATTTTCTCCCACACAGAGAGAAAGACGGTTGATATTAACTGCCTTCAGACCTATTCTGAATCAAGACAGCCTCATATATGCAAAGCAGAACTGCTTCATAATTCACGTCTTACACCAAGCACTGTCTCCCTCTATGGTTTCTCCCCCTCTTCTCTCCACACCTTTTCCCTCTCTTCTGTTATCGCTTCTTCTATTTCTGTTTCTCAGGGGGTTATCTAACCTGGATTTGTGTGTCTTATTTGTACCTATGCTCCAGCCTAACCCTCAGTGACAGGCAGGATTGGGGACATGATAGTGGGGGGTAAGGAAGACTCAAGGAACCAGAGGAATATAGCATTTAGAAGCCAATTGTGATGACTGCCATCATAGGCTTCTCCAATACTGACCCTATATGACAGAATAGTATAAAACCTCCCAGGAGGTTTTGAGATTAAAATGTTTCAGGACCAGATAGCCTCACCCTTCTCCCTCCCAATGAAAAGTGGGTTCAACCTGCTGACTTTACAGTTAGCCACTCAGTTCACAGCCCTCTATACCACCAGGCCTTCTTATATACATAGCATAACCAACCATAGATATCAATGCCAGTTTCTCTAGCATGCTGAAAATGTCCCAAAACATAATTTATTGGTCTTTTTATATCCCTTTTGAGGGCATAATAAATTTGATGAACGATTAATCTTTGTTGATCACCTGTGTTGTTTTTAGGGGCTATTAAGGGGTTCCGTCTCATAGGACTCCTATGTACAGTAAACAAAACACCCACCGCACCTGAGCCAGCCTCAAAATAGTTGCTCTGTTTCAGCTCCTTGCAGCCACTGTTTCCGTTCAATGCTCCTGGGGAAGTCTGCTTTTCACTGCCCCTCCATTTGACCATGCATGCTGTCCTTCTCCAGTCACTGCTGTCTCCTAATCACATGTCCAAAGGTCATGGTACAAAATCTCACCACCCGCACCGCACTTCTAAGGAGCATTCTGACTGTACTTCTTTCAAAAAACATATGCTCTTTTCGCTGTTCATGATGTTTTCAAAGTTCTTTGTCAATACCATAGTTCACACACATCAATTTTTCTTGTGTCTTCCTTATTCATGTCCAACTGTCACCTGCATCTTAGGAAATGGAAAATGCCATGGCTTTGCAAGGCACGCCTTCTTCCTCAAAGTAACACTCTTGTTTTTAACACATTAGAGAGGTCTTGTGCAGAAGATGTTGTACTTTTTTCTCGTTACTTTAATGAACAAAGCATTTGTCATGAGAGATTTTTTTGAATGAAATAACTATATTGTAACTACATTGTATGCAATATTTAACACATACTAGGATAGTATGTATAGAGTCAAATAGTATAACAAAAATAATATCACCATTAACTGCATTGAATAAGTCCCAATTTCGAGTTAGTCTCACTGGCACTCAACCTTTTCTAAATATTTTTTCCAATACATAATTATTTTCATTGGGAACTGTTTGTATAGTTTATTTATTGTTTGTGAGCATTACTATTTTTCATGTTAACATTTGCTTTGTGGAAATCATATCTTAAGCTAAATTGCTGTTGGTAAAAGTGTCTTTTATATGCAATTTTGTCTATACATTTTGAACGTCAGTCTTAAAAACATTTTTTTCAACTTATAGGTACTGTCACATGCATAATTACATCATTTGAGTCTTACAACAAATTTTGAAAATAAGAAAGAGCAGAGTTTTTCAATATTGAAAAATGAGATGTGGAAAAATTCGACTACTATTTCAGGCTATTTCTGTTAGCAAGCAGAAAAGGTGCTTTGGTTTGCTTTTTGTTACTAAATAAATTACAGGGTTTCAATAAAAACTACAGTTTTCTGAATGGAGGTTTAATGAAGGACAAATACAAAAAAGTCAAGTAAAGCTTCCTGTTTAATATTCTGATCTGCACTCCAAATGAGAGTGTAGAAGAAGAATCAAGGGACAGTCTATTGTAATTGCTTTTATCTTGCATTGTTTTGGTTTCAGATGTGCTAAGCCTGTTCCTCACTTTTGGTTTTCTAATTCTAGGTCATTCAAAACTTTGTCCCAATCTTCCTTTGGAAATGTTCTATTCAACTCTTGGACTTCCTCTTTTCTTCCACTTGCTTTAGCTACTCTAGGATTAAGAGCAGGTTTCAGAGTCTTCTGACATCCACTTTGATCTTTCTTTCTTTCCCGTCTTTTAATGATCTTTTGCTTTCTTCATGAGTGATGGTCGTGAGGTCTTCCCAAGCTCATGAGGTCTCCTGTCATTAATGTTCAATGAGTCAAATTTTCCAAATTTCAGAATGTGCTTTCAGAATTAAAGTGGAAGAGACTCCAGGTTGTATATTGGCTCATATAGACTTGTTTAAATTTTCTCCAGCTTTGTCCTGAATTTACATATGAATAATTGATGATCTTTTCCACAGTGGACCCCTGGTCTGGTTTTAGTGGCTGACTCGAATCTCCATTGAATCTTCTCACAAATGTAGCCCATTTGTTTTCTGTGTAATTCAGCTACAATATGCGTGTAGTTGCCTTTTGTGTTGTTGAAAAGAAGGTATTTGCGGGCTGAGCTCCAGTGGCATAGTGGTTTTGCACAGGACTGCGGCCCACTGGGATGGAGGTTCAATTTCAGCTCCACAGGAGCATAGGCTGGGCCTGCTACACCCACCACCAGAAAGCAGTGATGCCCACCCACCCACCCCCCCAAAAAAAAAGAAAGAAAAGAAGGCATTTGCTATGACCAAGACATTACTTTTGCAAAATTCGATCATGGAATCCCCAGCTTCATTTCTATCACCAAGACCATATTCCTCTTTGTTTTCAATTTTTGCATTTTAATCACCAGCAGTACCAATGCATCTTGCTTGCATGTTTGATCAATTTCAGATTGAAGTCCTTGGTACAATTCTTCAATTTCTTAATGGCTGGGCTTTGTGGTTGGTAAATAAATTGGAATAATAGTTGTATTGACTGAATTTCCTGGAAGGTTGCTAGATATAATTCTATAGCAGCCAGCTTTGTATTTCATTATTGATTTTGCAACGTCCTTTGACAATGAATGCCACACTACAATTCTTGATTATGTTATCTCTGGCATAGAAAATCATATGATTTTCTGACTCAAAATGGTAAATTTCAGCTTTTTATTTATGCATCTCATTTCATTTTTAACAACTTCTAATTTTCCTAGGAAAATTATTTTGTGCATTCCAAGTTCCACTCATTGGCATATTTTGCAGGTGGTTCTTGTTGTGCCCCACTAGCAAATAATGATCATGAAGGGGTCCCTCCCATAGGCTTTATCCCACTCACGTCACCATGATGGACTCCACTCCAATCAACTTGCTCCTTCTCAGGCACGTGCTGAGTGTCCTTGGACCTGAGAGACCTATTCTCTGAACTATTGCTAGCAGTGTTGTGCTTCCATTCCTGAGGCCTTCAATGTCTGATAATGTTTTCATTAAATGTAAATATAAGGTTTTCAATGATTTTCTCCTCTGAAATGGGGAGCACGTCCTGTGCTTAGTCTGGAAGCTCTGCTGAAACATGTTCACTTTGGGTAGCCCTGCTGATACTTGAAATACCAGTGAGAGAGCTACTAACATCAGAGCAACACACAAACCCCCACAACATGATAATCTGGCAGATAAGTGGTGGGAGGGCATTCATCCTAAAGACCTGATCTTGTCCCTATAGACCAATTTTTGCTCTCCAAACTAAAAGAAACTTAAAAACAACTTAAAAACATCCCTTGGGGATGTCAAAACTGCTGTACACATATCTATGGACTTGTAGCAGTATTTGTTAACTTACTTTCATGTGTTTTCCTAGTGTGTTTTCTATTCTAAACACACCCATATGCATTCATATACATAATACATGTGTAGGGGCATATGTAATAAAATGAGAGCTTACTAAACACACTAGATAATGATCTGATTTTAAATTATAATGAAGTCGCTTTTAATACTAGATTTTGAACTTCACTTTGTGAAGTTCAAATTTTACAACTAAAACTTAGTTCCCATTGTAATAAAGAAATTCTCAACTAACTCATCTCATTGTCATTGAGTCAATTACTATTTATAGTGATGCTACAGGACTGAGCAGAATATCCCCTCTGGGTTTTGAAAATTGAATCTTTACAGGAGTAGATAGCCCGGGTGGTGGTTTTGAACAGCTAACCTTGTATGAGCAACCCAAAGTATAACACACTGAGACATCAGAGCTCCATAATAATTCAATTAGTGGCTGAGTCCCGGTGGTGTAGTGGTTGATTGCGGGACTGTGGCCCACTGGCTTGGCAGTTCAAGTCCAACCACAGCTCTCCAGGAGCAAGGCTGGGCTTCCCACTCCCACCAGAGGGCAGTGATGCCCCCCCAATAAATCAGTTAGTATTCAGTACTCATATAAGGAAAAATCACTTTCCTTTCCTTCCCAAATCCATACCTCTGATGTCATCATGACTGATAATCTCATTATATGTTTCTGCAAACATAATTATCAAATATACTCATAAACATATAAAAGGTCCAAATGCATTAGCTACATCTTACATAACTTTGAAAATACGGAAAGGGAAAATTCATTCATAAATTTCATTCTTTGACCTCCAGTTGTCCAATTGATTTGACTGCCAAAGTTAAAATCAAGTAAAAGATAGTAAATTTAATTTTCAAATAAAATTAATTTTCATTATACCTGTTTTCACTAAGTTACTCATTATTAGTCAAAATTCTGAGTGTTCATGATCAGTCTGTCTTAGAAAGCATCTTGAGTAAGCATGGCTCCTATGTAAACAAAGACTAAGCAAAAGATTCCTTTTAGATTAATAGATGAGTATCTATTAAATTCTATAATCACTCAACATTCAATAAAATTATTTTCTCTCAAGTGCCAAAGAAATATTTGTTGTTATCTTAATTTGGTGGACAGAAAATTGCACTCACATTCTTTCCAAACTTTTTTTCTTACAGGACCCGTAGGAAAATAAATTGCAGGTTACTTTAGCAGTCATTCCATCTATAAAATGAGACACCTGTGACTTTATTTAAAAACACTTTAACTCACTGAGTTGTTTGTGTAACTTACTTTATTCTAATTAAAAGGTTGTTTTAATAGTTCATATAATTTATTTTACCCTAGATAAGAGCCGAATTTATCAGTCTCCAAATAGTATTAAGTATTTCTCTCATGATGTGTCATCAGCAAAGTCCTGCTGAATCAATGAATTGTGTGTGTGTTTGAAAGTGGGATTGCACTTGTCTAATTGTGGCATCAGTTGTCATGGTTACTATCAGCCAATCATGGAATAAACTCCCTTTCTTGGCAGTGTTTGGGTGAAGAAAGCTTTATGTAGTTGTCAGCCTGAGATTTATGATGGTAAAACTATATTTGGCAGGCAAATCAATGTGTTGACCACTCTTTGTGTTTCTGCCCTCATTTTAAGTCAACCCTTTGATATTCAACTAGAATATTAAGAGACCCTGGGTCTTTGGAGCAGTTTTGTTATTAATAGATCACTTTTTTATAAACTGTGTATGGGATGACTAGCTATTTGTATACATATCCAATGAAGGCTACCCTTACTATTTCTTTGTATTTGTAATTGCAAATGTCAGATCTTGAAAGCAGTGGGTATTCAAGGATATCTTTTTATGTCTACTATTAGAACATGTCGAGTGATCTATAAATTACCCTACATAGATAAACAGTGGATTAAAATTAGGCACTCTCATGCTGTCATCACTATAATATTAATCATTGTAGTTTGGGTCTTTAATGTTAATATATACCTTCTAGCTATTTATGTCACTACATATTAAATTACATGATAGTTGACAGATTTTTAAATCAAAACATTTTTTCTCTCCTTATGGCATAACATGATAAGAAGTAAAGAGTAACTTCTGCTTACATAGAGTATTGTTTCATCTTTGCCCAGGCTATTTGTAATATTTAACTTTTAAAGGAACAAAGATACCTTATCAGTGCCTACTCTTATCACGTATATCACATTCACTTCAATTGCAATATGAGAAGTTATACATAAAATCAATACTATTTACCAGTATTGAATAAAACAAAAATGAGGGGAAATATCAATATTCTAAGTTATTTGAATGTCTTAACTCAGAATAAGTTCTTTCATCCCAGAGCACATTTTAAAATAGAGAAATTATCATTGCTTACTGATTTGGGTATAAAATGCTAGAACTTTTCTGCCCCTTGGAACTCAATTTTATTAATCTCAATAGTAATCAGTGATTTGGAGCATATGTGGAGTTTGAATTTAAAAACTTGTTTCCATTTTATTGTTTACCATGATAATTTTACTTTCTAGCTATTTTCCCATAATTTATTACTTATGGATGAGATGAGTCTATTTTAAGTAAGGAGTTTAAAGAATAAATAAAAATAAATTAAAATTGAAAAGGAAATATGGCTCAATCTGTAGTGAGAAACAGATTGTTTCTGAATCAATTGGCAAATTTCAACAGTTGTAGACATATTGGAAACAATGAATAAACTTGAAATATTACTTTGTTTTAAAATCAAAAGTTGTATGTTTCATTTAAAATCTTGATTAGATTTTTATATGAAAATATACACCGATTTTCTAGTAAAAAAATCAATAGTTGTTAATTTGGGGATACTGACATAGCAGCTTAATAAGAGATATTGATAGTGCATTTTTTCACTCTAGATATTGCTACAGGAGAAAGATGAGGCTTTTTACTTCCATAACGAGTTATAGTCGCAAAAAAAAAAAGAGTTATATTCTCAGAAACACACAGGGGCAGTTCTGCCCTGTTCTTAGGGATGCCAGAACCAACTTGTTGGCATTGAGCTGTTTTCCCAAGCCTCATCTTCACTTTTGGAGACTTTAATGTAAATTAAGTCTTACATGTATACTTTCTCATAAATATCTAGCCTCTCTAAAAGTTAACTGACCAAAATGTCTTGGTTTCCGTCTGCTCTTGCCTCTAGTCTAGCATACTCAACTTTATGTTTTTTGGTTTCCTCCGTGAGTATTGCAAAGCAATCCTAACCATGTATGAATAATTGTGGAGAATTCTATTTGAAACAGGCAATTTCACTAACAACTATGAGCAAAATTCAAAGTTTGATATGATCTATCTGTTTGTTTCATTTTCCTATGAAATATTAATATTTATCTTACTGTATTTGTATACATAAATATAAGCTAAGCAACAACAAACTGCCTGCCCAAGACTGCGGGCCATTTTCACACTTCTCTCTCCTGCTCTAGCTAGTTTCTGCATCTGACTTGCCTCTGATTCTGGGACCTTGAGTGGGGGCCTTCCCCCTGACCTATTTCATAGTTCCTGTAGCCTTAGGAATAAGGAGAATCCTGCAGCCCCTACAACCATAGGATGCATTTCTTTCATGCTTGGTGAGGTCTATGAGATGTTGCAGTGTTTTTAAAAGAATATGTAGCATTTTGGAATAGCCAAATATTGGGGACACTTTTAATTTCTACTTCCTTGGGGTTGTTTTGTATGTTGTCGTTAGATGCCATTAAGCAACTTCCAACTGATAGTGACCCAATTCACAGCAGAAAGAAGCACTGCCCGGTCCTGTGCCACCCTCACAGTACCGTACTTTCATCCTTACACTACCTTGACACACCAGTGGTGCAGTTTTCACTATCACAGAAACCTGCAAGCCTGACAGGCGAGTGATGGTCATGGGGACTAGTCTTGTATTAATCTTTCCTTTTTCAGGGGTCACGCTAATCTTCTCTGTATCATTCCAATTTTAGTATATGTGCTGCTGCAGTGAGCACTTGTATTAATTTTTCTAAAAGAAAATTTTGTAGCACCTCAAAAAAGTACAAGAGTAGCAATAACACCAAGGAAAGGGAAATAAAGCTAAGAGCAGAAAAGATAAAAGGAAAATAGAGAGCAAGTTCCCAAAGGTTACTCTTGAAAAAGGTAAGAAAAAAAATTACTACATCTTTACAACATGGAACAAGAAAAAAAGAAAAGAGAAAAAGATTCAATACTGGAAATGGAAGCATTATCATAGACACTAAAAACTAAAAAGTGGATGTTTTGAACAACTGTGTGATGAAAAATTTTAAACTTTATTTAAATTTTTGAGTTCTCAGAAAAATAAAACTATTTCGTTATTACACAAGAAATTGAAAGTTTAGCTTTTAAATACTTATTTTAGTCCATTCAATTTAGTCCATTATCCACATCAGCTCTTTGTTACTTCTTCATTGTTTACTCCTGCTGTTATTTCTTTAAACTAATACTCTATAGTGGTTTTCTAATCATTCCAGTAGCTGAACACTTTAACTGTAACCTGAGCCTTCATTGATTGTACTCTCACTCAAAATTACTCATTTATTAAGGCTTGGTGGTTAATGTGTAGTTTGTTTTTAATGTGAGCTCCCATTTCTTTACCCTTCCCTATAGGAACACCTGGCACATACACGTGACATTGGTATTCAGGGAGGAATTTGATATTGGACCACTTCAGCACTCCCTGTGCTTGCAATGATACTGAGGTCCAGTAGCTGTGACAGATACCTGCCCCTTTTCAGTGCTGACACTGATACCTCCCTGAAGGCTTCTCTGGCCCTGACCCTGGCGAGATAAAATAGTTCAATTCTAATTTATTTCGAGCCTTACTGAGTGATCTGCAATGCATCAAACAATACATTTGATGTTCATTAGTTATGATCTGTGGTATGTTGTAATAGAAAAGCCCTCCAAGATATATAGCTCACGCTATGAAAAACAGAAATCACAAAAGTACTTATTTTCCACTATAGAAATTTAGAATGTATGGAAGCTCTCCAAATCAAAAAGAAAAAAAATTCTTCCATCTCTGTGCCATCCAGACCACCCTACTTGATAATTTGGTAGGTGTTATGAACAGTGTTGTTTACCCAGAAATCTGTGCTGTAAACCCAGACCTCTAGACCTGAGAACATAATCCCATTTGGATGGACTCTCTGTGAAGCAGGATCAGTATAGGGTATGTGTCTAGTTCACTCTCTCTCAAGACATAAAAGGAGCAGATAAAGAAAAAGGTGGGAGAATATAGAAGCCAAGAAATAGAAGCTAAAGAGACAAGGAGTTCCCCTCAGGAGCAATAGAGATAAATAGCTTTGCTTTAGAACCAAAGCCCTGATTTTGGACTTCTAGCCTCAAAAACTGTGAGAAAATTAATTTCTGTTTCTCAAAGCTACCTTCTTTAGTATTTCTCTTATAGCATCACTAGATATAATATGTATGATATGTATATATAGGCACACACATGCATATTTGAATATCTAACGCATACAATGTTGGTACTATTTAGCTCCAACAGGTCAGCTATATGACAGCAATGTCAACATTATGTCTTTTTTTGGCTACCTGGAGCAGATGATATCACTCAAGTACTGATTTCCAATACTTGGGACTTGTTAAGTGCCATCAAGACAGTTCTGACTCACACATAGCCGCCCTGTGCATAGCAGGAAGAAATGCTGCCCAGTCCTGGGCCTTCCTTACAACTATTGTTATGTTTGAGCCCATTGCAGCAGCTGCTGTGTTACTCTTTCTAGTCAAGGGTCTTCCTCTTCTTCACTGCTCTTCTACTTTACCAAGCAGAATGTCCTTTTTCAGGGACTTCTCTCTGCTGATGATCAAAGGGCATGAGATGAGTCCCAACATCCTTGCCTTTAAGGAGCATTTCCATTGTTCTTCCTCCAAAACTGACTTTTTTGTTCTTCTGACAGCCCACAGTACTTTCAGTGTTCTTCACAAGCCCCCTAAGTCATCTGTATCAATTCTTAGTCAGTCTTACTCAATGGTCATCTTTCACGTGCATATGATGCAGTTGAAAATATTAAGGCAAAAGCCAGGGCTACCTTCGTCCTCAAATTGACATCCTTGCTCTTCACCTTACAGAGGTCTTGTGCACAGATTTGTTAAGGCAATGTATCCTTTGATTTCATGAATGCTGCTTCCATAAGCAATGATTATGGATTCGAACAAAATGAAAATCCTAATAAAGCTCAGTCTTTGTCCCATTTATCATGATCATGATTCATCCAGTTGCAAATATTTTAGCTTTCTTTACATTGAATTGTAGTCCATACTGAACACTGTAATGCTGTTCTTCATTAGGAAGAGCTTTAAGTCCTCGCATTCAGAAAAGTTGCATCATCTGCATATCACTGGGTGGTTAATAAGCCTTCTTCTCATCCTGTGACATGTTCTTCTTTATATAGCCTGACTTCTCTAATTATTTGCTCAGCATACAGAATAATTAAGTATGGTAAAAGGATATAACCTTAATGCACAGCTTTTCTGATTTTAACTCATTCAGTATTCCTTTGTTCTGTTCAAACAGCTTCTTTGGTCCATGCCTGGTTCCTTATAAGGCTGGAATTCCGATTCTTCCTTGAAATTAGAAACTTCGAGCTGAGCCCCGGTGGCGTAAGTGGTTGAGTGCGGGACTGCGGCCTGAGGCCTTGGCAGTTGAAATCCAGTGGCGGCTCTCAAGAGCAGCACTGAGTAGCTCCCATGACCACCAGAGGCAGGGCCCAGCCCCCAAAAAGAAATTAGAAACTTCACAATTAATTTCATCAGAAAATTATGAGCAATTAGCAAAAATTTAGCTAGAATTGGTACAAAAGTTGATGATTTTTGTCTTTTAAAGGTTAGTCAATATTTCTCATTTATTTTTTCAGTCCTTAGAATTTAAAAGAAGTAGAAACAACTTTAAGAAACTCAAATAGAGATAATTAAATTATTTTTAGCCAATGAAATATTCAAATAATATATTAAGGAGAACATATTTGTGAAGTAAAATTGTCTTCCCCAAAATAGTACTTGTCAACACAAATATGGCATGGGAGGAAAATGTTCCAGGTACTGGCGTAGATTAGCAGATATATATTATAAATTTTATGTGCTATGCAGAAAATAATTTTCACTCTTAATGAATAATACATATTTATTGAAAATCGAAACTATATCAGAACTATATTAAAAGTTAGAGGTACAGAAGGGGGATACAACCTTGTCCTCAAAGGCTACATTTGTTTATAAACATTCTAGGTCAAGGGTTAGGAAACTATTGCCCACCATCAACCTACTTTAAGTGTTTAGAAAGTTTTATTGGAACAAACCATTCCTCAGATTTTCTGCGACTATGTTAATATTAAAACAGGCAAACTGACAGATTGCAACAAAGACAATATTTTCAAGATACCTACCATCTGACCTTTTGCAGAAAATGTTTACTTATCCCTGTTGCTGAGTAGTTAAGCACACAAGGAACCAAGGTAAAATTCAGTAAATATTTAGGTTGAGTACATTTTTCCAACTTCTCCACTAATAATTCACCTAATTAGTGCATTCAACTCACCACTCCACTCTTACACCGACCCCCAAATAGCCATGCCTTAAGACCTAACTCCTGCTATATACTGTCTGTGGAGTTGACAAGTCCTATTTGAAAATTGGTTAGTAGAAGCAAGGATAGTGAAACTTCATCTCATGTACTTTGGGCATGTTACCAGGAGAGACCCTTCCCCCAAAGAAGATGTCATGCTTGGTAAAGTGTAGAGACAGCAAAAAAGAGGAAGGTCCTCAATGAGATGGACTGACACAGTGGCCACAACAATCAGCTCAAACATAAAAATAATTATGAGGTTGACGCAGGACTGGGCAGTGGATCTTGCTGTTGTACATAGGATCTTAGTGCATTATTTGAGCCAAATATCAGAGACAAGAAGATTTCTGGTAAGGCTGAGTAACAGGAAAGTTACTGTGACATGACCTATCCCAACTAAACCAGTTGATTCCACCTCAAGTTGATTCCACCTCTTGGTGACTCTATTGGTATACAGCAGAACTACATTCCAGAAGGTTTTCAATGCTATGATGGGATTGCCAGGTCTTTCTTTTGAGATGCCTCAGAGGTTGAATGACCAATATTTTAGATATTAGTGAACCACTTAATCATTTGTGCAATGGTCCAATTTAGGCAAAGGGAATGGCAAGAAGGAGAGGCTCGAGATCAGAAGGTGCATAAGTGGTCAGAGGCAAAAACCTGTGTGACTATAGTAAGCAGAGGAGAGTTTTAAAAAGCAGTTTAGGGAAAGCATGTAGAAGACCTTAAATAATATAATAAATCAATTCCATATTTTTGCCATAAGTTGGGGTGGGTTTGGGGGAGAACTTAGATTTTCCAGGTTTATAATAAATGCAATGTCATTTTGTTTAGCAAATTGAAATTAGCAGCAGCACATAGCATTTGTGGAGAGAAGGTGAAACTAACTTCTTCTTAATACTAGTGGCTAAGCATTTTATATATATGACCTGATTCACATTTTAAAGCAGCTCATCATACCTCCTTATATACACAGTGAGACAGACTCACTGTGAGGGAGCAGATTGTTTGCGGTCATATTGTCATAGATGAGAACTCCAAGGTTTTAACCTTAGCCACTCTGACTCTACAATCCTGCTCTTCCCCACTACCCTCTACAGACAAAGGTAAATTTCTGGAGTTACCTGTATTGGTTATGATCATTTTCACTTCATAGCAAATGTAGGGGAACTAGAAACACTGCACCAAAGGGGAGCGGGGAGTGGGAAAGGGAGAAAGAAAAATGTTTAGCAATGGGAACTTACAAATATGGCTCAAATATCCCTAACTTCAATAAAAGGGAAATGAACTATGAAATTATTGAGGGAGGCAGAATATGAAAATGAAGGCATTGATACTTCATTCAAATCTCTTAATATATAAAGTTAAATATTCACTCCATTTTAAGTGAATGATTCTGTCAAAAGAATTAATTTTCTGAGCAATGAGGACATTCATTTACCATGATTCCACCATCTGCAATTTATGAACCAAATTATACTCTTTCAGAAAAAGGAAGTTCATACAATGCATTTAAACTACATCTAGTCCAAATCAAAAATGTTTCCCTAAAATTGAAGAAATCACCAAGTAAAAGTTAATCGCCTGCACCTTTAGTAGACAGTGACCATTATAGAATAATATATAACAAATGCTTTGCCCAGATGGTTTTAAAACTTTAGCATGTGGAATCAGAATTCAAGTCTCAATTGAAAAGGGAAACTCTCACATCAGCCGAGCATACAAGGGTTCTGATGGCCCAGGAAAGTCCTTTTAAGTACAATCTTGGTTCCTACTGAATTTACAGGCTCTTAGGTGGAGGAATGTCCATCCATCAGAGTCTGGCAAGCAACTGAAATGGGGAAGCAGGCTAACTGGACAGTATAGAAAGTGGAAGAATCTTCTCTGTCGGTGGGAAGCCGCTGAATCTCAGTTCTAACTAATAGTTGCCATAAGGACTCAAGGCGCATTGTTGTCAGCTGTTCTGGTTTTGCAAAAGGAACTATAACACCAAATATATGGGTAAGACTTTCTGTACTAAAAAAAAGGATGACAAATAAATCCAAATAATTTAAGATGATGAATAGATCAATCCTATTTGCATGCTAGGTAAATCAGCAAACTGTAACCTATCCATTGTGTACCTCTGCTGGAACCTATCCTTTTTTATGCCACTGCATTTGTTCCTTTCCAACAATTGAAAAAGATCCGAGTATACACACATGCAAGATCACTTAGAGAAAACCACGGTACTCTTTCGTGTGTAATGGAGATGACCACCTGATTTGTCTTCCTTTCTTTTCATCCATCTTTCCCTTTTTACTCCTTCCCTCACTTAAACATTCCTGCACTATCTCCTAGGTGTCGGGCTCAGCATCTGTTGAGAAAAGAAGGTGTAGAATGGGATAACTGTGGCTACTTAATATGTGTCAGTAAAGATATATATACCAAATACTATGTGAGTGAAAGAAGAGTGTGAACTCTCCTGGGAAAACAAGGGGAGCAGAATGGATTTCATGGAAAGCTGCTGGTTCTCTCAGCTTCTTTATTTGGAGGGTGTGATGGGAGCAACATAGTTGCTATTTTACTTGGTGGAATATTTTAATCTAGAAAATATAATAAAATCGAGTATAGGTGTTTTTGTTTTTGATTTTGCATTTCTTGCTCATACTACATATTCTATACCACATAGATTGGGCTTAACCTTCCCATAAACACTCAGGGGCCAAAGTTGTAAAACTCCGTCTTCTCTATCTATACCATCTGAAACACATGACAGAAGGGTTTACATTGCTTCTTATTTGTTGTAGCTGAGACATGACAAATGCCTCATACTCTTGAAGTCTAATGGTCACAGTCACGTGGTAACATATAACTTCAAAGAAGTTCAGCAAAAGATAATTTGTAGAACCATTAATGTCATTACACAAAACCTTGGCAGGCATATTAATCAAAATCTCCCATCAGCTTCTGATTCAGACATAAGCATGTGACACAAATTAGGGCAGTGATAGGACTTCTGCTATTTAGTCTTGAATTTGGAACTGAATCTGACAGCCTTTAAATTGAAATAATTAATCCCAAAGACCACATCCTACATAGGTTACCCTAAGTCCCTATTGTTTAGATCCTTGAGTTTTTCTTTTGTGTCTTGTACACTCAGTTTATAATTTTATTCTCTGAAATAGCCCACAACCTTTCCCTGAAATTCATTTTATTTTCAAAGCTAATCAGTCATTTTCAGAAGTCAACAGCTATAATTTATACACTAGAATAGGTTGTATACAAAACAAACTGTAAGGGTAAGTGTAATGATTTAAAGAACTGATCATATTATAACATGTATAAGTTCTTTATATTTTTATCATTGAATAGTTTCCATTGTACTGATAGAGTTCATTTATTTTATGTATATGTCATTTTGCTAGATAACAGGATATTTTCACTTTTGGGATCTTATGGCTAATGCCAGTATAAACTTATACTTAAGGTTTTATATGGGCAAATTTTTTTATCCTAGTGAATACATCTGAGTGGAATTGATGACCCATATGAAAATCAAATGATGCATTGCCTTGTACAAATCTGCGACAAAAGATCTCTTAAATGTATTAAAAAGTGAAGATGTCACTTTGAAAATTAAGATGCATCTGATCCAACATATGATCTTTCTAATAACATCATATGCATGCAAAAGCTAGACAATGAGTAAGGAAAACCAAATAAGAATTAATGCCATGGAATTATAGTGTTGATGATGAATATTGAAAGTACCATGAATTTCTAGCTGCACAAACAAATATATCTTGGAAGAAGTACAGCCAGAACTCCTTTCAGAAGTAAGAATGGCAAGAAGTCAATTCAAGTATTTTAGACATATTGATCAGGAAGGACTAGTACCTGGAGAAGAACGTCATGAGGGGCAGTAAACAGGCTATGACCCTCAGTGAGATAGATTGATACAGTGGCTGCACAAATGGGCTCAAACAGCAACCAAGTGGTAATTCCGGCTTAGCTCATATGCTTAAGAAGAACTGCACAATTCTATTTTCCCACCAATTATAAATGATGTCTAGTATCTCCATACCCTTGCCAACATTTATGATTGTCTATCTTTTATGTGTGTGTTAGAAAGTTATTGAAATTTTATTTTTAATAATCACTTATCACAATACATACATATTGCTTATCACATTACATACATATATTCACCTTTGCGTGCCTGCTGCCATCATCATTCTCTAATTATCTCCTTTTTGACTTGAGGCCTTGATGTCAGCCTTTCATCCTTTCCTTTCCCTCCCTGCTCCCCCCTCCCTCACCAACCCTCAACACTTTATAAATTATTTTTATTTTGTCATATCTTCCACTGCCTGAAATCTCCCCTTGCCCACTCCTCTGATGTCTGTCCTCCAGATAGAAGGCCATGTGTAGATCCTTGTCTTTGCCTCCCCCATCTGGTAGCTTCACTCTCACCACTGGTGCTGAGGAGTTCTTCTGTCCTATCTTTAAAAAAAAAAAAAACTTTATCCATACTTGTCGGTGTGAACACAGTCCTAGGGAGGCTGAGGCTTGGGCATTTGGCTGCTACTGCAAGGTCAGCAGCTCAATCCCACTACCTATTCCATGGGAGGAAGATGACAGTCTTTGCTCTTATTACCATCTAAAGATTCACAGTCATGGGGAGGAAATATTTTTATGGGAGGGGCTTTGATTTGGTATAGTAGATTTGATGTGGTATCAAACTGTGGATTTGATTTGCATTTCCATGATGACTATTGATGTTGAGTGTCTTTTCATATGTTTATCAAGAAATGTTTTGTTTATTGTTAAGTTGTGGAAGTTCTTTAGAAGAAAAAGTTAACATTTATACAAGTCCGAAGCTCAAGGGGTCAGGAAAGTAGGAGGAATATAAAGAGAAGCAAAGGGAGGAAGTGGGGTCAGTAACAGTCCATTTAGGAGATTACATTTGACATCTTGAAAAATTGTGCATAAAAATTTTAATATAAAACTATCATCTGCTCTGTAAAGCTTCACAA
This sequence comes from Nesogale talazaci, assembly GCA_004026705.1. NCBI lineage: Eukaryota > Metazoa > Chordata > Mammalia > Afrosoricida > Tenrecidae > Nesogale > Nesogale talazaci. The sequence continues at coordinate 106,505 of PVJH01003102.1, read as the reverse complement.
AAAAAGTTTTTTAAAGTTCATGGGAGAAAAAACATAAACAAGACTCCATTATCCTTGAAGTTCATTTTTCCCTTGAATCTTTTGAAGTACTCTTATGTGCTGAGTGAAATTTTCTTGTCAATTCTATTACTTGTATAGATTCTCTGTCTCTATCTCTGTCTCGCTCTGCTTTTCTGCTAATTATTTCCATTGTGTTCTTTGATGCATAAAAGCATTTATTTTGAATTGTCACTTGTCCTTCTTGGTGTTGCTTACAACAATACCAGGCCTATGCAAACATTATAGATACATTCTTCTGTTTTGTTGTAGGAATTTTATAGCTTTAGCTTTTACATGTAGGTTTATGATCTATTTTTTGTTCATTTTTTGTATGGTATGAAGTAGGTAGAAAAATTTTTTCTTGTGCATGTGAATATTTCATTGTCCTAAATCATACTTGATTTTAAAGGTCTATTTGACATGAGAAACAGTAGATGGAAGAAGATTTGGAAGCACAGACCAATAAGACAGTTATTGAGCAATTTAAGTAGGTGAAAGGCTGAAATAAGTTGGTGGCATTAGGATGGAGAAATGAGTGAAAATGTAATCAAAGAAACTGCATTTAGTGAGCATTTGTCATTTGGGAGAATTTTCTAGCATTAATTCTCCATTCCATCTAGCACTGTAACTTCCTTTGAGGGAATGTGACTTCTCATCTCATTTACATGTTGCTACAGGGGTGTGGCAACGTCATTTTTTCCTCCAATCTATAGAAACTGAGCATACTAACTATGTCTTCTCCAAACCCGGCTACATAGGTAGATTTTATATTTAAACTATCAGAAGTTGTCATTTAGTAATTTGAATCTATAATATCTATATGTAAACATGAATAAGGAATACATTTTGAAATCTCTTCATTTCAAGAGACAGCCTTAATATAATATTCCTATGATTCTGGTTATGTCCTGCCAAATAAAAGTAATTCTTTAGTGCAGTAGAGAACAGCTGCTATTAAATAATATGTCATGGTATATTGGGTCGGGAGTTTAGACAAGGCCCATCTGTGAAATGTTTTTGTCCAAGGAGGCATCAGCTGAAGCAGATTCCCTCTCATGGGTGGCATCATAGAAAGAGTGATTAGGTGGCTGGGCTCATATGGATACCTCTCTCTCTCTCTCTCTCTCTCTCTCTCTCTCCCCTCAGGTCCTCCATGTCACCACTCAAGTGTGTCAGTCAGCTTCCTAGTTGTGGTGCAGTTCTGCCAGACCATAAGGTACCACTCAGTTCTCTTAACAACTAACATTGTTTGAAAGATGAGACAATTGTAATTCCACTATATGATGTTTGAGGAAGAGAGTCCAAAGAGTTAGAAAAGGAATAATTTCCATTTTAGTACACTGATCATTACAACAATGTGTTGAATATATGGGCAGTTAATGGTATAAATATTTGAAAAGTGTAAAGATGTCAGGGGTAACGGAAGTCATCCTCAGATGAGAGCTGCATAGGAGGAAAGGAGCAAAAAAAGACTAAGAATGAAACATTAGTAAAGCACGGGAAGGATCCAGTGAAAGAGAGCAGGATGAATGGCAAGAAGCGGGAGGAAATCATGAATGGGAGCAATTTGAACATATTTAATGTCTGAGCAAAGAAACGGGCGAGAGGAAGGGTTGAATCTGAGGAGAAGATAATAGATTCGAGTTGCTCACTGTGGGCATGGAAACAAATGGGATCCAGATTAGAATGGAGACATTTCCATAGAAAGGTATTTTCATGATTCGTGGATAAAAGAAGGAATGTGGATGGATTAAAGGGGAGCCATCCTTATTAGAATCTCTGGAGCAGAAGGAGACTAGGGAAAGAAAATTGTGGGAACGATGATTGAATACACTGTGGGGGGATTTTGTTCAAGGTGTTCTCTACTTAGGGGTCTCTGCCATCTGCCTCTAGCAGATCCACATTACATACTGTTCCAAATTAATCCCTGTACACTAGAACTCCAATCAAATTTGACACACACAGATTTAAGAAAACAATTTCTTTCCAACTGAATTGAGTACATGCAGATCTACCACCTCATGATCCAAAAAAAAAATCCTAAAATTGAGTCTGAATGAGTTTTGTACACCCCCTACGCAAATACAGAGCCCTGCCAGCAATGGGACTCCAATAAAACCACTGCCTTATGCTTACATATTGCAGGTACCGGTCCATAACCAGCTTTTAAACAAATTCAACATTTGTGCAAGAAGAGAAAATGTGGTCAATATTAGTGTAACTACAAGTAGAGTAAATCAATAAGGACTGAAAGCATTAGTGCTATGAAGAATATGAGCCCAGTAATGATAAGTAATGGAGAAGCATCTCATGTTTGCTTTGGCAGACATTCTCTCCCATTCTCTATTCTTCCTTTTCACCTATACTTAATTAGCACCTGGTATAGTCTTTTGTTCTTTCTCCTTTAACGTGAAACCTGTAAGCAGTTGCTGGGAGATGAAAATAATATGTAAAAATGTTCTTACAACCTGTTTTTACAGTCTTAAAAGGTGAGAGAAATAAACCAAGAAATTATGTGAACAAAATGGTAATCTGCTAGAAATTATAGTCAGGTATGCATCATCAAATAGGATGTACACCATATTGTTCATTAAGCCCCTCACTTTTGTGTTGTGTTACTCTCTTATATCTCTTTATAAATCATATTCTTTTTCTCTGGGTGTTTTCCCACTCACACCTTTACTTCTCACATTTTTTCTTTTGCTCTCCCTCTTTTTTTATAAAAAAAAATTATTATCGCTAATGAACATTTAAAAGAGTTGTCTATACAATCTGTAAAACCATTTTGTACTTGTCCACCATAAAACAGAGGAAACAAACAAACCAACAAAATCACCACCATCAAGTTGATTCTACTTCATAGCAACATTATAGGACAAGGTAGAACTACCCTTCTGGTTGTCTAAGACATTAACTCTGCACAGGAGTAAAAGCCCAGTCTTTCTCCTGAGGCGTGACTGGTGGTTTCAAACTGCTGACTTTGCAGTCCAACCACCAGGGCTCCTCTCCAAAACACCACTGCTATCAAGCCAATGCTCATTCAGAGTACCACCTCATGTATTTCTGAGACTGATGCTGCTGATCACAGCCCAATATATAAATATTATGCCATACCTCTTAGTGAGGTATAATTTAGTTACACATTTCCCAATTTAAATCTAAATGTTTGGAAGCACCTCAATGAATAAACCGCAGGTGATGGGTCATCTGAGGCTCTTATTTTAACAAAAATCATTAATTTGTTTTATTCTTGATACTATTAGGTCATTGTTTTTCTATTCACGTTTGAAGACTGATTATTCAAATGTTTGCATACAGCAGCACTCTCCTCTCTCTAACTTTAGATGCTTTGTTCATGGCCACAGTTTTGTTTACTACATTACAAAATTGTTGCTTAATACATTATAAAATGTGAAATAAGGTCCCACTGGGGTTTTGGGGTTTTATCATTTGTAGACTTGATTATTGTGTAGACAAATAAAATATTTCCTTGTATAACCCTTGGGCATAGAGCCCATAATAAGTAAAATTATAAATTGATAGAAATAAAAGATTTCTGGTTCACATTAGAACAGGTTACATTTGACAAATCTCTTTCATACTTTCTGTGAGGTATTAATGAAAGATATGCCCCAACAATTATGCAACTAACTTTTTCCCCTCTAGAAGTTGGAGGAATTTAGGAAGTTAATCAGATGATGATGTTCAAATTTCAATATGTCGGAAAAGGATTTACATGCAATGCAATGCAAAGCTTCTGAAAGTTCAAGGAAAAATGAAATAAGAAAAACTTTAGATATTTAATCATGATCCAGAAACTCTGTGTAATGCCATGCAGTTTACAAAGCTCTTTCACATGCATTGCCTCATCTCATTACAAAGAAAGTATAAAGTACATCTCACCTTGCTGAAAAATTTTGGGAAGGAGATATTTTTAAGAAGAAATTCAAATTAGAATGTGGTTCCCCAATATTTGGCAATGAATCTGGGATGTCATAAACTGTTTCTTTGGGGCGGGGGCATCACTGTCCTCTGGTGGTCATGGGAGCTACCCAACCCTTCTCCTGAGAGCCGCCACTGGATTTGAACCGCCAAGCCCACTGGCTGCAGTCCTGCACTCAACCACTTACGCCACCAGGACTCAGCCCTATAAATTGTTTCTTATAGCCTTTCTGGCTATAGCCTCTTAAATCCCACAAAATGATTGATTTGGACTACACAAATAAGTATAAATCCCTTGTAGAGTTTAACCAGTGATTATGCAAATAACCAGGGTCCTGGTGGCATAGTGGCTACCACTTGGGCTGCTAATCATAAGGTCAACAGTTTGAAACCACCAACTGCTCTCCAGGATACAGACAAAGCTTTCTACTCCCATAAAGATGTCCAGTCTCGGAAACCCACAGGGGAGTTCTGTGCTGTTCTACAGGGTCACTCTAAGGCAGAAGTGACTCAATGGCTGTGAGTTTGCTTTTGGAGTTTATGCAAATCGCATGGTTCTTGCCAAGCTAGGGAGTTGGTCAGTTTTGCCAGCTTGCTAAGCATAAAAGAACAAATCCCCCAGAGATTAGGGGCACATCACAATCATCGGGAAGATGAGTCTGTAACAGAGTACATTTTCGAATCCAATGACTCAGAGTGCCCGCAATAATAGCTTCCTAGACCCAGGGGACAGAGTCATTGCTGAAGACTGCGAGAGCAGCAGTGGGATTGCCCAGTCGACGGAGCAAGAGCTGAGGATTTGGGGCAGGAGACTTCCCAGTAGAAATAAGAGTTGTTAGCACTTATTCAGGAGAGTGAGGCCTGACTGATCCCCCATGTAGTAGGTTGCATACCTCCTGACCTGGGCAACAGATCTCTGTAACATGGAAGCAAGAGAGCCCTACAGGTAGCATTGTGGGAGCTGGCAAAAGAGGCTTACCCGGACTTACAAGGGTTCAACAGATCTTGAGCCTTTCACCCATCAGTGAGGCCCAGATAGGTCCAACAACAGAGCAGATGCTGGAAGGGGGTGCAGACCCATAGCATCACAGTGGAATCTGGATGCAGCAGTGAGATGAACAACTAGCTGACGCTGACAAGGGAAAGAAGGACAGGAGAGAGGTATAGAAGCAGGCAATATGTACAGCAGAAATGGCAGCCACTAGCCCAAAGTCCTCATTACTCTAGGTAATAATTTCAACCAGTACACAAGCCTACCATAAATAAAATTTGATAGTTCAACACACTGAAATTTGGGGATTAATGGTATTAATAATGAACTCAGATGGCCAACTTATGGCTGAAACCTACCAACTGGTTTCATGAGGAAAAGACTAGGCTATCTGCTTCCTTTAAGATTTCTAGTAGTTTTTCTCTGTCCTATATGGTGGGTATAGTGAGAATCATCTTAATGGCAGTAGGTTAGGTGTTGCTTTGTTTTTAATTAGTGGTAGTAGTAGAAACTCAATATCTAGTATATGTATTGATAAAAAAGCATTTAAAATAATTACAAAGGATAATGAAACAGCTTTTAATTAAATAAACATACATTCTCTATAGTTTTACAGTAAGTGTGCATAATTCCTTTTCTTCAAGTAAGCTGATGGGCATTTCTACTGCAACTAACTGGATTTAAGTAGTCTTTAAAAGTCTAAGGAAAGTTGCATACCTTGTGTTTACAGAATGCATCTTGAAGTTGAATTTAAACCTGAAGCAAATCAGTCAAAAACTGTATGTGACCTTCACATTTTACAAGGCACTTTCTAAGTCTAAATTAAAACACATAGAAAATCAAACATAAGTAAATAATAAATAAAACAATTTACCATAAATGAATATAATGAGGATTAGTAGGATAATGTGGGACATTTAATAAGTACTTGCTAAGAAATTGTTTAATATTTTTTCAATCAAGGACTAAAGTTTAACTTAAGCTATTTTGAAAAAACACAACATATCAAGGGTAAAATATCCCTGAAATTTTGTTTGCATTCATAAGACTTAAATAAATGCATTGAGATAAACATTTATAGTTGAGAAAAACAGCTTATCAAAAAGTATTGTGGTTAGTAAGAACTCTTCTAATAATCTGGCAGTCTGTGATGCTCACCTTCCCAACACAATCACTGGAGACAATATGGGTGCATAAGCAAATGTGGTGAAGAAAAATGATGATGCCCGGCCATCAAAAGATATAGCATCTGGGGATCTCAAAAGCGTGAAGATAAACAAGAGGCCATCTAGCTCAGAAGTAACAAAGTCCACATGGAAGAAGCACACTAGCCTTGTGTGATCCTGAGGTGTCAATGGGATCAGGTATCAGGCATCTAAGACCCAGAGTGAAACCACTCCCAACGTGAATTGAGGTGGTGGGGCGGGGCATAGAGTGAAGAGTCAATTCCCATCTGCAGACACTTTGACATCCCTTCACAGAGGAGTCACAGGGAAGAGATGAGCCAGACAGAGTACAGTATAGCACTGATGAAAGACACAACTTTCCTCTAGTTCTTTGGTGCTTCCTTCACCCCACTATAATGACCTCAATTCTACTTTACAGCTCAGATTAGACCAGAACATGCAGACTGCTACAGAAAAGAGCCCACAACACAGGGAATCCAGGAGAGATTAGCCCCTCGGGGCCAATATTGAGAGTAATGATACTAGGAGGATTAGGGGATAATGTGGGTAGAAAGGGGGAACTGATCACAAGAATCAACCACAACCCCCTCTCAGGGGGATGAGTAATGAAAAAGTGGGTGAGGGAGACAAATAAAAGTGAGTGAGGAACAACCAAGGGCAATGTAAGATACCAAAAATAATCTATAACTTATCAAGGGTTTGTGTGGGAGGGTTGGGGAGGGAGGGGGATGAAACAGGGAGCTGATATCAAGACCTCAATTGGGAAGAGAATGTTTTGAAAGTGATGATTGTGGCATATGTGCAAATGTTCTTGATATACTGGAGGAATGTATGAATTGTGATAAAAGATATAAGAGCCCCCAATAAAAGTATTTTAAAAAAGATTGTGGCACTGGTAAAATGGCAGGTACTCAGATCAATGGAATAGAACATACCACCATCAGCATATATACAATTGATCTTCAATAAGGGCCCCAAAGCATCAAAAGGGAGGTGGATGCCCTCTTCAAGAAATGGTGCTGGAAAAAAAATGGTTATCTGTCTGCAGAAAAATGAAGCAAGATCCTTACCTCACTCCATGCATCAGAACAAACTCTAGGTGAAGCACAGACCTCAAAGTAAAACCCCAGACTATTAAGGCATCAACAAAGGAATCTGAGAACCTTGGCACAGGGACTACAGAGGTTAGTCAAAATGGGGAAGAACCTGAAATTGACTAATAGGATATACAAGGATAAAATACCTGTGTGTATCATAAGAGTTTACCAAGAAAGTAATAAGAGAATTCACAGACTGGGAGAAAACTCTAGCATGATGAGGGGCTTATTACTAAAATATACAATACCCTACTAATTTACAAGGAAAAAGGAGAGAACCTGCTGAGAATATGGGAAAAAGGACCTGAAAAGAAATTTCACCAGGAGGCTGAGCCCAGGTGGCATAGTGTTTGAGGGCAAGACTGCGGCCCGCTAGCTTGGCAGTTCAAATCCAGCAGCTGTTCTCCAGGAGCAAAGCTGGGCCTCCCACTCCCACCGGAGGGCAGTGGTGCCCCCCCCCAAAAAAAAGAAAAGAAATTTCACCAGGGAGGACACACAAATGGCCAATAAAAATATGAGAAACTGTTCATGATCATTAGAAAAATGAAAATTAAAACAACTGAGATTTTACCTAACGCCCTTGGGTAAAGGATAGCTTTGTGCAAAAAAAAATCAGAGAGCAACAAATGTTGGAGGGATGTGGTAAGATAGGAACTCTCATACCCTGTACATATAGCCAGAGTGGAAAGTGATCTGGCAATATCTAAAACAAATGGAAATTGAGATACCTTATGACCCAGCAATCCCATTATTGGGCATATACCCAGAAGAAGAAATAGGCTGTGAGCAGTCATCTACACTCCAATGTTTATTGCAGCATAATTCACAATCGCAAAGATCTGGAAACAACCTAAATTTCCATCAATAGATGAGTGGATTAGAAAACTCTGGCACATAGACACAATGGAGTACTATGCATCCCAAAAAGCTGTAATGAAGCATATTGTTTCATGGGAAGAGGGGAGGAAATTATTCTAAGCGAAGTTAGTCAAGCACAAAAGGACAAATACAAGATGAGTCCACTGAGGTAGGACTAATCAAGACAGTGGAATCAGAAGAACAACTATTTAATACATAATTCACAAGTTGAGGGACACACACCTATGCAGGGGACAGACAAACCACTATATATATATATATATATATATATATATATATATATATATATATATATATATACACAGTAAAGATATACAAAGCAAGTTGGTTTTCCATGCAACAATTCATATACATTTTCTTTCATGGCACTAACTACAGTCCCCACAGTTTAACACTTCCTACTCCCTTCCTCTATTTCCAGCTTAAAGAAATTATTGGAGGCTCTTACATCTCTTATCACAATCCATACATTCCTCCAATGTGCCAAGCACATTTGCCCATATGCCACCATCATCATTTTCAAAGCATTCTCTTCCTACCTGAGCCCTGATATCAACTCTCCATTTCTTCCCCCACCCTCCCTCACAAAATCTTTGTAAGTTATTGTGGTGGTCATGTATTTGTAATATTAATTTCATGATTGGGATGTAGGAGTTGAATCTAGCCTGTTAATCTGGAGATAGCCAATGAGTAGCCAATGGGCATGGCTTTCTCCTGAGACTTCTGGGAAGTCTTGTGGTATTTCCCAATTGGAGAAGACTTGACTCTCAGTCTCTGGGAGTCAGTCTCTGAGATGACAAACTACTGACAAGATGGCAGCATCCGAGGAACTGGAGGAGTTGGAAGAGGAGCCATACAGACTGACCCTTATGGAACCAGACCTCTAAAGCTGGAGAAGCCAGTTGGAGACCCTTGCCAGTGCTGAGTTGCTTCTACCACCACTGGATGCTGCTTGTGGACCCTGAGCACTGGAAGTGAAGAGCCAAGGGAAGACCCCTGCCAGCACTGGGATGCTTGAACTGCACATTCTTTGTGAGTCAGAAGGAGACTTTATAGACTGGTTTCAGACATATGGGCTAATGTTGGATTTATGACCTTGGATTGGACTGGATTGGGATGCTTTCTCAATTTCCATTCCTCTTGTATATAAACCTTTCCCTTATATCCATATGTGTGTCTATGGATTTGATTCTATAGTCTACCCAGACTAACACAGATATAGATTATATTTTTCCCTTTCTTACATTATCCTCATTGCCCTTCACCCACTTTTCCATTATCTGTCCTCCTGGAAGAGGGTTCTAGATGATCCTTGTGATCGATTCTCCCTTTCTACCTACACCATCCCCTAATACTCCTGGCATCTCTTCTCTCATTGTTGGCCCCAAGGGACTCATCTCTCCTGGATTCCCTGTGTTGTGGGCTCTTTTCTGTAGCAGTCTGCATGTTCTGGTCTAATCTGAGCTGTAAAGTAGAATTGAGGTCATTATAGTGGGGTGAAGGAAGCACCAAAGAACTAGAGGAAAGTTGTGTCTTTCATCAGTGCTATACTGTACTCTGTCTGGCTCATCTCTTCCCTGTGACTCCTCTGTGAAGGGATGTCAAAGTGTCTACAGATGGGAATTGACTCTTCACTCTATGCCCCCTCCACCACCTCAATTCACGTTGGGAGTGGTTTCACTCTGGGTCTTAGATGCCTGATACCTGATCCCATTGACACCTCAGGATCACACAAGGCTAGTGTGCTTCTTCCATGTGGACTTTGTTACTTCTGAACTAGATGGCCTCTTGTTTATCTTCAAGCCTTTGAAATCCCCAGATGCTACATCTTTTGATAGCCAGGCGCCATCTTTTTTCTTCACCACATTTTCCTATGTACCCGTATTTTCTTCAGTGATTGTGTTGGGAAAGTGAGCATCACAGAATGCCGATTGTTGACTACTGTGGCTGCGTAGACTTTTTCTTTCTTCTTGAGGAGCTCTTTGATAATTCTGAGTTTCTTCCAGCTCCATATCTAGTTAATAATTAGTTTTTCCAATTCTTTGAAGAAGATTGTTCAGGGGATGGAGGTGGGGAAAGAAAGGGAAAAAACATGAAGAGATGAAGGCATTGGAGGGAACAAGGCCCTAATCTACTCTCATATTATTCTTCCCCAGTGGTACAAGCAACAGAAATGTAGGTGAACGCAGACTGCAGACTGTGTAAGATATGAAAATTTTTAAAAATCTATAATTTATCCAGTGTTCACAGGGTGGGATGCTGAGGGTGGGGGAGGGAAAAAAAGGTGAGCTGATACCAAGTGTTCAGTAGAAAGAAAAGGTTTTGAAGATGATGATGGCACCTTATGGACAAATGTGCTTGATACAATTGATGTATGGATAGTTAACAGAGCTGTAAGAGTCTCCAATAAAATTACTTTTTAAAATATAAGTATTAAGGTTTATAAAAATTAACCCTGGTAATTAAAGATTTTCCAATCTAAGAATTGTTCCAAAATACTAGCAGTTTTTGTTTGAATATGGCATAATTAATTTTCATAGGTTTTATTTGGCAGTAACCTAATTTCTCTATGTTATCAAAAATCAAAATAATAAAAAGAAAACCTTAAAGATATTTGAGTTTAAGTGCTATATTACCATTATAATCTTCCAAATTCAAAAATACTCTTGAATATTTTTTTTAATTCTGAATAACAGTTTCTCACTATCTTCTTCATTTGACTTGAATTAATTTAGTTACTCTTCATTCACTTTATCACTTTGGGGGCATTCATTTTTAGTCAAGAAATGTTTTCCAACCCTTCAACAATAGGGTATCATTCTTAAAAGTAGTCTGATGCAGAGGTATTTCTATTCCAATGTCTCTGAAATCACTACTGGCCTCTTGATCTTCTCTTTTTTTCCCCCTTATATACATGTTGTCCTTTGTTCCTTTCACCTTCCTTCTTTTCTTCCTCCATAAGCTAGTTTCCATTTACTCATCTCTCACTCATAACAACCCCATTGGTGTCACAGCAGAGCTATGGCTCACAGTGTTTTTAATGATATTACATCAGAAGTAAAATGAGTTTTCCCAAGACACTTCCTGGAATATTCCAACTTCCAGCCTTTCAGGTGTCAGTCAAACACATTACCATAAAGGTAATGTCTTGGCCAACTTCAAGTGCTGCCTCCTGGGGCAATCTGCAGGGATCCCTGGTGGCACAGTGGTTATGTGTTAGGCTATGATCTGCGTGGTCAGTAGTTTCAAATCACCGACCAGCCCAAGGGTGAAAGAGGCCCTTTCTACCCCCACACAGAGCTACAGTCTGTAATCCCACAGGGAGTAGTTCTACCCTGCCCCATATGGTTACTGTGAGTTGGCACAAACATGACAACAGTGGTGGGATATGGGAAATAACACTGTGGGGACAAGCGTTGAACTGCTAACAAAAAGAATCGCCAGAGGCTCAGACCCACTAGACGTGACCGTCTGCTCTCATTGAGATGCATGCACTCTTGGAGACCCTATAGACGGTTAATAAGTCTGATTTCAATAGATGGCTTGTTGATTGTTGTTAGTTTTTGATTGCTTGTTAGTTTTTGTTTCTAAAGATTCACATCACAAACACTCACTGAAAAATTATTGTGTTCCAGGTAATAATGATGCACTAGTTATGAAGAAGTTAAATAAATTCTACTATTTTGGAAGTCAACAAACATAAGACTGATAATCACAGGCCATCATGTAAGTATTATCCTGTAGGAAGGATTGGTTTTTTATGAGGTCTGACAGATATTCTTTAGCATAAAACATCAAAGCTGCTTGTTTCATCAGCTCAACTAAATAGTTAGACCCTTGAAGTTCAAGGAAATATTACATTTATTTATTTTTAAAATCTCCTGTCAAAATTTAGGGATGCATATTTGTTGAGTAAAGAAAGTTGCTCACAGACTAGCTAATGCTGGGACATCCTTATTTACAGATTGTTTCTTTGGCTTACCCAATGGATACATGCTAATTTGATGAAAATAGACATTTATGTCTCCCCATGCATCAGGATGGAGCAGAAAGAAGCCATGAAGACACTCAGAATCTGTGCATGTTAATACTACAAAAGAAAGAAAGAAACCACAGAAAGTAAAGATTGAAGGTTCTGGAAGATAACTTTCCCCAGAGAATACTTCTTTGCACAGCCAAAGCTTCTGCCTACATAAGAAACCAACCTTATGTTTCAGACCTAAGCACAGGGAGACAGCCAGATTATACAATAGTCTAAAGCAAAGTTTTGCTTTTGAGACAAAAGGTTTTTAGCACCAATTTAAACTCTAGAAGCGGCACTGGAGATTTGGTATTAAAGAATAGAATAACAATAAATGTTATAGCAATCAAGTGAAGGATCAGAGTTTACTGTCCAATTAGAAAAAAAATCAATTAAGTCCTCCGCAAAAGAATACACTACAGAGGACAGCACAGAAAATACAGCCCAAGGAGAGTGGCAGGGTCTTCCCACACCACACCGGAGCAAATTAAACAACTTCCTGGTCCAACAAGTCTGGAAGACAACATTCTTGCTCAAAGCAGCCAATGCACAGGGAAGACTATAGGGCCGGCCCCACCATAAGATTGGCATGCAGCACTATTGGAGACAGCACTGGACACAGTGTGGGAATTGTGCCCAGGTTCCCCCCTACACACACACACACACACAAACACACACACACACACGTGCGCGCGCGCACACACACAGGTAAAACACAGGTGTGCAACAGTGCAAGAGGAGAAAAACAATAAAGTCCCCATGGAATCCCCAAAATAGACTTCTGACTTGAGGTTCAGGGCTTGGCACCTCACCAGATCCAATTGGAAAAATTCATAAGGGCCAGCAGACAGACCTGGAGCTATTTTTTTTATTGTAAAAATATATTTTATATACAATATATGTATGTAAAAAATAAAAAATAAAAACCTGTAAATAGTTCAGGATCTGTTTGTTGACCTCCAGGAGTAGCCCCCAGTTGAGTTGAATGGGGTGGCACACCTTGGCCCCAAAGTATACCTATGGCACTCCATCTGGAACTCTATGCTCTGTTGGACACCCTTAGTTTTTTGCCATGGTGTGGTTGGAACAGACAGTGTATAATCCCAATCCCGTTTCTCCACTGTTGTCCCCACAGAGCCTTGGGTCAGCGAGGGAAGCCATATTTCATAGTGGGGTTGGCCATATTACTCTCTCTGTGCATCAGCTGTTCTGAGTGGGACTATCACCCTGAAGGCTCGGTGGGCCAGGATGCACTCCATTCTCTCTTCCTCCCCCTTTATTTGTTCTTGTGTGCTCTGGTCAAGCATATCTCATTCCCCAAGCTGCAGCTTCAGTGTAGTCCTGCAAAGCACGCTATCTTGGGGTGAGAACAGCTGCCCCGTAGTTGGGGTTGGATAGTCAGACCCCTCCACACCACTCCTCTCCCTCCCCACTCCATGCTGTCATGCTGCATTCACATACTAGAACACCAGGTTTAAGTTTGGTCCCTCTTTTTCTGTGGAGATATAAACAATATGCTTCCCTTAAGTGGGTTAGTATCCCATTCCTCCTCTACACATCACTATCTGCCCCCGCCCCATCGCCCCACCCTAGTTGACTACCATACGTAGCCCTGGATTTGGTCTGGTCCCTGCCGTACTACCTGGGTCTTCCCCCAGGATTTTCGGTATACACTACTTTTTCCTGATGTCCCTTTTGCTTGTTTTTTGTTATTAATAAGCTTACCTCAATGGTCTCATGTTGTACCTCTCCTTTTGCTTTTGGCTAACTTCACTTAGCATAATTTCCTCCAGTTCTTTCCATGCAGTGATGTGCTTCATGCATTCATCACTGCTTTTCAGCAATGCACGGTACTCCATTGCACGCATGTACCACAGCTTTTTAATCCATTTGTCAATTGATGGAAATTTGGACTGCTTCCAACTCCTTGCAATTGTGAACTATGCTGCGATGAACACTGTGGCACAGAGGTCTGTTCGTGGATTCTTACTTGGCCCTTCTGGATATATGCCCAGTAGAAGGATTGCTGGGTCATATGGTAGCTCAATTTCCATGTGTTTTAGATTTCTCAAGATTGATTTCCATAGTGGCTATACATACCTACAGTACCACCAGCAGTGGATAAGAATTCCTATCTCCCCACAGCCTCTCCAACACTTGCTGCATTCTGATTTTTTTAATTGGGATATCTTTGAGGGAATTAGGTGGTATCTCATTGTTGTTTTGATTTGTATTTCTCTTATGGTTAATGATCGGGAACATTTTCTCATATGTTTATTGGCCATTTGGATTTCTGCCTCTGTGAAACTTCTGTTCAGTTCCCTTGCCCATTTCCTCAGTGGTCAGTTAGTTTTGCTCTTTTTGGCAGCTATCAGGGTATTGCAGATTTTAGTCATAAGGTCTTTATCCAATTTGTCATTGCTAAAGATGTTTTCCCAGTCTGTCTACTCTCTTATTACTCTCTTGGTGAAGTCTTTTGATATACACAGGTGCTTTATCTTCAATGTATCCTACTTGTCTATTGATGCCTCCTCTGTGTTTGTGTCCTTCCCTATTTCTGATGGTCTATGTAACCCCTGTGCCAATGTTTTCAGGTTGATCCCAATTTCCTCCTTGATGACCCTAATAATTTGGGGTTTTACTTTGAGGTCTGTGAACAACCTCGAGTTTATTCTAGTGCACGGAGTGAGGTCGGGGTCTTGCTTCATTTTTCTACAGGTAACTATCCATTTTTTCCAGCACCACTTATTAAAAAGGGCATTTTCTTCTCATTTGATATTTTTTGGGCCCTTATCAAATTTCAGTTGTCTATATGATGATTTTATTTCTGGATTTTCTGTTCTTTTCCATTGCTCTGAGTTTCTATCATTATGACAATACCATGTTGTTTTGATCACTGTGGTTGTATAATATGTGCTAAAGTCAGATAAAGCAAGCCCTCCCATGGTGTCCTTCTTCTTGAGGAGTTCTCTGCTAATTCTGGAATTCTTCCCTCCCCATATGAAATTGGTAATCATTTTTTCCATTTCTTTGAAAAAGGATGAGGTTATCTATATTGCTATTGCATTGAACTTATATAGTGCCTTGGGTAGAACTGTCATCTTTATTATATCGAGTCTTCCAATCCATGAGCATGGGATATTCTTTCATTTATTAAAGTCAATCTTGGTTTCTTGTAATATTGGTCTGTAATTTTCATCATATAGTTCTTTTGTTCTTTTAGTCAGTTATATCCCTAGATATTTCAATTTGTGCTCGGTTATTGTGAAAGGTGCCTCTTTTTATCTCCTCTTCAGTAGCCTTATCTGATGTATATAACAGTCCAATAGACTTCTGATTGTTGATCTTGTATCCTGCCATTCTGCCATACTCCTCTATTGTTTCCAGTACTGATCTTGTGGAGCTTTTGGGGTTTTCCATATAGAAAATCATATCACCTGCAAATAGTGATAGTTTCACTTCTTCCTTCCCCAAATAAATATCTTTGATGCCTTTCCTTTGCCTTATGCTATTAGCTAAAACCTGCAGTATGTAAAATAAGACTGGAGACAAGGGACATCATTGTCTGGTCCCCTTTTTCAGTGTGATTGTGTTCATCTTTTCCCCATTGACTATCACGTTGGCTCTGGTTTTTCATAGCTCATATTGTCTTGAGGAATTTCCTTCTTTTCTTATTTTCTTGAATGTCTTAAACAGGAATTGGTGTCGGATGTTGTCAAATGCTTTATCCGCATCAACTGATATTATCATGTGGTTCTTATAGTTTGTTTGTTTTTTTTTATGTCAATGTAGCGAATGATATTGATGGTCTTTTGTTTGTTGAACTACCCTGCATCCTGGGCATGAACCCCATTTGGTCATGGGAAATTATTTGTTTTGTATGCTTTTGTATTATATTGGCCAGTATTCTATTAAGGATTTTTGCATCAATATTCATTAGGGATATTGGTCTGTAGTACTCAATTCTTGTGGAATCCTTGCCCGGTTATGAATCAGTGTTATGCTAGCTTTATAGAAGGAGTTTGGGAGTTTGCCTTTTTTTCTGTTTTGGAAGAGTTTGTGTAAGATTGATGCTAGTTCTTCCCTGAATGCTTAGTACAATTCTCCTGTAAAAGCCATCTGGTCCAGGTGGGTTTTTTAAATTGGTAATCCTTTGATAACCTTGTCTATTTCTTTTATTATGGGTCTGTTGATGTCCATTGGGGATAGTATGGGGAGGGACTGTTTTTCGAAGAATTTGTCCATGTCTTCCAAGTTGTTGAATTCAATGGAGTACAGTGCTTTGTAGTACTGTGTAATTATCCTTTTGATTTCATTAGGGTCTGTTGTGATGTCCTCTCTTTCATCCCTCATTCTTGCTATTGAGTTTTTTCCCTCCTTTCTTTGGTTAAATCTGCCAGCAGTTTGTCAATTTTGTTAATTCTTTCAAAGAACCAAGTTTTAGCAGCATCTATTTTTTTCCATTGTTTTCTTATTTTCCCTCTCCTGAATCTCAGCCCCAATTTTTATTATTTCTTTTCTTTTGCTATTAGTGGGATTATCCTGCTGATTCTGCTCTAGTTGTTTTAAATTCTGTGCCAACATATCTGTTATAAGATGTCCTTCCTTTCTCGGGTGTGCATGTATTGCTTTGAAACTTCCGCTGAAGATTGACTTTGCTAAGCCCCATAAATTTTGGTATACCATGTTTTCATCCTCATTGGTTTCTATAAATTTTTCAATTTCATCTCTGTCGTGGGGCAGTACACACTCCTTTTTCAATAGAGAGTTATTCATTATCCAATTATTTTCTCTACTTCTCTTCATCTTCCTTTTGTTGATTTCCAACCTTATGGCACAGTGGTCTGAGAGAGAGTTCTGTATGATATCAGTGTGCTTAAATTTATGTAGAATCGCCTTATGCCCTGGTAAGTGGTCTATCTTCAAATATGTCCCATTTTGGGGTGAAAAAATGTGAATTGTTTTTTATTTGGATGAAAAGTGCTGTAGATATCCGCCAAGTTAAATTGTCTCATTGTACTGTTTATATATCTAGCCTCCTTGTTGAGTTATTTTCCCTGTGATCTGTCTTTCTCAGAGATTGGTGTATTGAAGCCACCCACTATAATTGTTGAGGCTGTGATTTTTTTTTCATCTATTGGAGTGTTTGGTTTATGTATTTAGCAGGTCTCTCATTCAGGGAATATAGTTTAAAATGTTTATTGGTTCATTGTCTACTCTTCCCCTGAGCATTATATAGTGTCCCTCCATGTCTCCTTTTGTGGTTTGCACATCAAGGTCAATTTCTGAGCTTAGGATTGCTACCCTTGCTTTTTTTGAATTACTGTTTGTCTGGTATGTTTTTCCCCACCCTTTGATTCTTAACATATTTTTTTCTGTGATCTGAAGATGTGTCTCCTGTAGGCAGCAGATTGAGGGGTTGTGTTTTCTAAGCCAGTCTATTGATCTCTGTCTATTAAGACCTGAATTCAATCCATTGGTATTCAGGGTTATTACATCTATCTGTGCACTCTGTATAGTCATTTTATCGCTCTTGTGTTGAGTGTTTTTTTCACTCTCTCCATGGGTTGTGTCCACATGTGTTTGTGGCTCATTCTTGCTTTTTTCCAATCGCTGAGCCAGAGTTATCTTGGAGGCTGTTTTCCCTTTGATGGTATCTGGGTAGAGTTGTTCTCTGTAGCAGTCTTTTGTATGTGCTTGGTGATTGTTTGTCTTCTGCCCCCAATGGGTCGGTTAGGGCCTTTTGTAGGGCTGGGTTCCTTTTAGCAAATTCTTTGAGATTTTCTTTGTCTGGAAAGACTCTCATTTCTCCATCAATTTTGATAGATAATTTGGCTGGATAGCGTATTTTTGGGTTTGCATGGTTTTGCTGTAATTTTAAGAATATGCTGCTCCACTCTCTCCTTTTCTTCATAGTTTCCATTGATTGGTCTGAGCATATTCTTATCTATTTGCCTTTATAAGTGTTTGCCCGATTTTCCCTAGCTGCTCTCATAATTTTCTCCTTTTCCTCATAATTGGATAGTTTAACAACTATATGTCTTGGAGTTTTCTTCTTAGGGTTCAGTCTATCTGGTGCTCTTTTGCCCTCCTGGATGGTTGTCTGATTTTCATTCATTAAGATAGGGAAGTTTTCCTCCAAGCATTTCATCACTATTTTGGATGCTGATTTCCTTGATGCACCTTCCTCCGGTAGACCAATAATTCTAATGTTGTTTCTTTTCTTTTTTTTTTCTTTTTTTTTTTTGGGGGGGGGGGGTGCGTCACTGCTCTCTGGTGGTGGGAGTAGGAGGCCCAGCCCCACTGTTGGACTTGAACCTCCGTTCCAGTGGGCCGCAGTCCTGCGCACAACCACTACGCCACTGGGGCTCAGCCCTGTTGTTTCTTTTCATAGCATCAGACATCTGAGATTTTCTTCTGCTTCTCAGATAGACTTGTTAGCATTTTTTTCACATTTATTAATTTCTGTTTGTGAGTCCTCTAGGTCACTGGTCCTGTTCTCTGCCTCCTCTACTATTTGAGCGAAATCTGAAAGTTTATTACTAGTTTTTTGTTAGCTCACTCCTTAGTTCTTATATTTCCCTTTGGTGCATGGTCTTTATCTCCTTTATCAATTCTTCCTTCTTCTGTAGTGTCTCACTCATGACATACATACATCTTTGCAGCATTCTGACCATTTCTTTCTGTGTTGATGAGCATCCACATTTTCTATGACTGCCATTAGGTCCAGCTGGTTACCTTGCATTAGATTTGGTTTCTCTTTTCTTGACACTGTGGAAGCATCTAGCTCTTTCTTGTTTGATTTATTCAAAGTAGGTGGCATTTTCCTAGGTGTTTCAGAGGCCTAGGCTCTCTCTTTGGGAGGCTGGTGTTAGATTTTCTGTAGGCTGCCTTTAGTCTGCTACCTTAAGGGGTTGTGTTTCCCTTTTGTCCAACTGTGGATCTTCTCTTGCCTTCTCCTATAGCTTCACTCAGGTCTCCTCAGGAACTTTTTGCAATTGGGAAAGTTGCGGGTCTGATAAAAAGTGTTGACCGAGTGCAGGGGAGTGAGTTTAGGGGATTGGTTTGGGATTGGGTGGTCTATTCCTGGCTAGGAACACTTCCCACAGATAGGTGGGAAAAAGCCTCTGGCAGGACCAAAAGCCTCTGGCTGCTTTATGGCGCCTGAGTGCGGGCCTCCTGAGTGGGGGAACATCTGGCCAGGTGCTCTGCTAGGGGCAAGAATCTCTGGGAGTGGGGATGGGGGAGTGCAGGTCTGTGTGGAGTGTCCCCCATGGGACTCTGGCACCCTGGGGTGGGGAGGACTAGCTGGATTTGTGTGGGTGCCAATGTAAAATGGACCTCTTTGCCCATGGATCAAAGAGCGGGCACCCTGAACTCCGCCACAAAAGAAACAATAGTGTTCATGGGGAGTGCTGGTGACTGTGGGGAGTGTGGGCATTCCGTTCTCACCTGATGAAAAGTGTTGACCAAGTGCAGGGGAGTGGGTTTAGGAGATGGATTGGGCATTGGATGATCTGATCCTAGTTAGGAGCACTTCCCACAGATAAGTGGGTAGAGGGGAGGTCTGCAACTGGCATCAGATTCTCCACTTTCTCAGAGCACAGAGGTGAGGGCAGGATTGATCTGAGTGATGGGAATGTGCTTTGGGTTAGCTCCTAATTCTGGGTCCCACCCTACTGCCCAGCTGGAGCAGGATCTATCACAATTGTGTCCACTGTCTGGTGGGTCCTAAGCATAGTGGTTGTATGGGATTATCTGAATGTGTGTGGTTTGAGGGGGGCGGGGGCAGGAGCCTGGAAAGGAAGGGGCAGGCTGGCACTGAGCATAAAGGCAGGCATCAAGGAGGCAGAAGGCCTCTGGCTGCCTTATGGGTGCCTGGGCATGAGCCTCCTGGGTGAGGAAGTTCTGGTTGGCTGCCTGGCTTGGAACAAGAATCTGCAGGTGGGGAGCAGGTAGTGCGGGTCTGCATAGAGTGTCCCCATGGGACCCTGGGCACTCTAGTGTGGGGAGGACTGGCTGGCGATTTGTGCGGGCACCAATGCAATGCAGACCTCTAGGCCCATGGTTGTGAGTGGGCACCCTGAATTCTGCCACAAAATCCATGGGGAGTGCTGGTCTTCCGTTTACACCTGCTTCTGGTTCAGAGGAGGTCTCTGAGCTTTCTTGGGATTCAACAAACCAATCGAGAGCCCCATCCTTTCCCAAGCCACCCTTCCCCACACACCAATCTCGAGGAGCTCCGGACATGAGCTATCTATCTGGCTGCCATCGTCCCTGGTGTCCAACTTGGAGCTATTTATAGGTCTCTCTCTCTCTCTCTCTCTCTCTCTCTCTCTCTCTCTCTCTCTCTCTCTCTCTCTGTCTCTCTCTCTCTCTCTCTCTCTCTCTCCATCCCTCTCTCTCTCTCTCATCTATGTAAGGTTGTCTACAATCCCAAAGAGAAAGTAGCAGGACTGATGGTCCCACAGGGACATGCGTGAGGAGGAGGGTGGGGAAACGAGGGGAATGAGTCAATGAACCCAAGGACAAGGGAACAAGAGATTTAAAATCAATGGCAAGGTGAGCATAGAATGTCTGGTGGGATTCAATTAAGGGCAATGTAACCAAGAGATGCTGCTGAGAGCCAAATAAAAGTAGAACATGATAGTGAGACAAAAGGAAAGAGAGGAAAGAACCCGGACACAAAAGACATTGATAGAGGTATAAACACAGGCATGTACATATGCAAAATACATTGATATGTAACTATAGGCAAATAGGTCTATGTACATGTATTTATATGCTAAGTATTAAGGCAGCAGACAGACACTGGGCCTATAGCCAAGCCTGTCTTCAATGCAAGGACATTTTGTTTTAATAACCTGGCATTCTGTGATGTTCACCTTCCCAACATGCTTGCTGTACACAAAATGGGTGTATATTCAAATGTGGTGAAGAATCTGATGGTGCCTGGCTATTACAAAATAAAGCATCTGGAGTCATAAAGGTTTGAAATGAAACAAGAGGACATATAGCTGGGAAGCAACAAAGCCCACAAGGAAGATGCTCACCAGCCTGTGTGATCATAAGGTATAAACACTGTGATCATAAGGCATACTCATAAGGTATAAAACAGGATCAGATATCAGGCATCAAAAGATCTGAAACAAAAAGTTGTATTAATATGAATAAGGAGGTCAAAAGCCCATCTATAGAAAGTGGGATATCCCCTCACAGAAGGGTCACAATGGAGAGACAAGTCAGTAAGGGTGTGGTATAACACCAACAAAACACCCAATCTTCCTCTTGTGCTTTGATGCTTCCTCCCCGCCCCTCACTAATATGCCCCCAGTTTTACCTTACAAATTCAGCTAGACCAGATGATGTATACTGGTTCAGATAGGAGCTCCTGACATCCAGAATCAGACATATAAACCCCTCAGGAACAGTAATGTAAGTGGAGGTATTCTGAGGGTAGGGGAAGGTGGGAGAGAGGAGGAACCAGTGACAATGATGAATGTCTAACCATTGCCACCCCCTGAAGCAATGTTTTAAGATATGAAAATAATAATAATAATTTATAATTTATCAAGGGTTCATGAGGGTGGGAGGATGGGGAAACGAGGAGAAAAGGAAGAGCTGATACCAAGGGCTTAGTAGAAAGAAAATGTTTTGAAAATGATGATGACAAAATGTGCTTGATAGAATTGATGAATGGATTGTTTAAGAGCTGTAAGAGCCCCCAATAAAATTATTTATATAAAGGAAAAGAAAAAATCAATTAAGTAACTAGATTTTCTTAATTGCAATCATTTCTCAAAATAATTTTTTGAAAAAGTGTACCCATGTCCTTTTCTATTTTTTAAAACATGAAGTTAATTATGTGTGATGATAAAATACTGATTAATTTGTTTTTTAAAAGAGATTAAAATATTGTTGAAGTTCTTCATTTTACCCAGTTGACATTTTAATGTATAAATATAATTACAGACTCTTTAGGAATGCTTAATTTTTGCCTTGATATATATGCTAGCAATTGTGTGTTTGAAAGAGAATCATAAAATGCAAAACTTTATGTTTAATCACTAGTGTCAAAAATTATTAGGTAATAACCACTGGAAGAGAGAATGTGGTAAAGGATACAAAAGACCCATATTCAAGACATAATTTTTCTAATATTTTTTCTGATTTTAAGATGTCACAGCGTCATATGAAGGTTAGCAGGTCAGGTACCAAATGGACTTTTTGAAAAATGTTAAGTGATCAATTTACACTCGTAAAAGGGTTAAGATTACTGGAAGCTAGAGTCCTCTTTGGCCATCATGTAGGCACATCACTGACTCCATGGACAATAAAACCTCCTCATCCTGCAACTGACAACACAAAAATAGAGAAAAGCTGTTGTTCAATAGAAGATTGATCCGAACTGTTGGGCAGAATATAGTTCCATTTAATGCTATAAAATCAGGTCTTGAACACTAGAAAGCACCGTTTGACAATCTGTTTCATGAATCCTGACTTAACTCTGGCTTCCCCTTTCCCTGAAACCCACACTCTCACCATTAAACCATTAAACCATTAAGCTGCATCGGATTCATGGCAACCTCCCCGTGTCAGAGTCGAAGGGTGCTCCATAAGGTGAGTTTGTTAGAATTAGATCACCAAGTCTCCTTCCAAATCACCTTTGTGTAAGATTGGGCTATCCAAGTTTCTGCTAGCCATCAAGAAGAGTGAATATTTCTACCATCCACCGACTCCAGCCCAAACATTAGTCCTTCTTTTTTCACTGCAAGCCTGAGCACAATGCCTGAGGACTACCACTGTCAAGCTAACTTGGGGAAACAGAACATTCTTTTAACAAGGCTGATTTGTTTTTCAAATTGCTTTTTCTACTTTTGAAAGCTTTGGCTAAATGTGTGTTTTAAATCCATTATGATTGTAAATATGATGTGCTTTATTCATCCAGTGCCTACATGAAGACAAACAAAATTTGGGGGAAGAATAAATAAGGAAAAAGGAAGTACTTTATGTTTCATAACAGTAAAATGAGATTTGCTCAATAAAATATGGCAAATAATTTTGATTTTTAAGGCATATATTAGAGCTTACATTCTGAGGATTTTGCCTACAGTTTACAGAGGGATCACAGAACTCATATTGAGGCTTAACATAAAGTCAACCTTCATTGGGTTCTTTTGTGGTTTTTTTGTTTTGTTTTTATTTGGGGGGGGGGGACATCACTGCCCTCTGGTGGTCGTGGGAGCTACCCAGTGCCACTCCCGAGAGCCGCCGCTGGATTTGAACCGCCAAACCCGCGGGCCACAGTCCCGCCCTCAACCACTTAACACCACCAGGGCTCAACCCCTACATTGAGTTCTTTGTGACTATGCACAATCAATAGGAAACGTTTTGCCTTTAGATAGAATGTATTTGAAAGTGGATTATTAAAATTCCCATGGTCAGTCCTGGGAGGGGCAATCTTCCTCTGAGGAAGTTGCATGGTTTTGCGCTTAATGAAAAGTCAATAACCCAAGCCACTTGGCCATTAGTCATACCTTAACCAATGTGGTCAGAAGCACCAGAGAACAATTTTGTAAGCCTTTCTGATCTACCACACTGTGCTTATCCCAATCTAAGTTTTTCTCTTGTTTCCATAGTAGTGCTATTCAGGACCATAAAAATTTTCTTTGCTGTCAATCATGATTTTATAATTAATTTCCTTTATTTCCTGTCTTCTATAATTTAACCTTGTGGCTGTGGTTACTTTGTACATCATGATGGCTTCAAGTTGGTGATCGCTTTAATCTGAATAAATTGGTTTTGTCTTGATCTCATTTTAAATTTAAAAAGAGGTCTCTACAAAAGATATTTGAATTTGTTGTATTTTCCTCAAGGGGATAGACTGTGTATTAGTAAAGTTTTCAAGAGCAAGACTTCATGGAGGAAAAAGGACCTGAAGTGAATGCTTTTTATTAAATTCTTTTCCCCCAATAGATACCTTTTAATTAGGTGTACTTTTGTTTTGTTTTTTTAAGTGGTATAAGTTTGGTAAGAAATTAGGATAATCATTGTTGAATAGTCCTAGTTAAATGGTGAATAATTTTGCACATTGAGGCCACCTCTGATATTTGGTCTAAGAACCTTGTATTTATTCTTGCTACATGATAATATGCTCTATGTCTGGATAGTGTCAAAATATCCAGATGCAAAGACAAAAAGCCCCCATTTGATTCAGTTGGTTTATTTATCAGTTATCACACTCCTCAGCTTGGAGAATTCCAGATGATTGTCTGAAATGTTCATTTTGCATCTGGATGTTTGGCATTATGTAGCTACAATGAAAGACAAAGTGCTAAATTTTACAGCTGTTAGAGTAACAGCCTTTCTTCCCACCCCTTTCATATGCTTCACAGAAACCATTTTTCACAGGATTTTTTTATATCAAATTATACAATAAGATTGGAAAAACCCACCCTGTTGTAGTTGCAAATTAAATAATTCTCACTGGAAAACATTTGGCACAAACAAGAAGGAATAAATATTATATTTCCAAGTGCCTAGTAACAGTCACTGCACTGTGTTTCTTGAATAACTATTAGGTGATTGACTATTTCAATGAGTTTATCCCTTATTCTCTAATCTTTACCCAGTCAATTCCTTAAATTGCAATGTTTTTGGAGGGGAGCATTACTGCCCTCTGGTGGTGGGAGTAGGAGGCCCAGCCTTTGCTCCTGTGGAACCGCTGCTGGAATTGAACTTCCATCCCAGTGGGCCGCAGTCCCGCGCACAACCACTATGCCACCGAGGCTCAGCCCCACATTGCAATATTTAAACATAATAATAATAATAATAATAATTAATAATAATAATTAATAATAAGTGCCTGGTGGTACTGACTTAGGGTCTATCTTCTATAAACTCCACAGGGCACCAACAATATCTCTTATTTATATTGTGTGCCTATTTCCTAGAATGGTGCCTGGCATTAAGTAGATTCTCAAGAAATGTATAAGCATTGACTGCTAAGGACTGTTGTATGCAAACCTTTTTTCAGAATAACAAATGTTTGTAAATTTTTAAAAGAGACATATACTTATAAACTAGATTCTCATTTCTAAGTAGCATGTTAGCACTGTTTAGACAACACGATAAAGCCTACAGGCATACCTCATTGTATTACCTTTATTTTATTGTAATTTGAGAATATTGCATTTTTTTACAAATTGAAAGCTTGTGGTAATGCTACATTGAGAAAACTCAATTAGTGTCAATTTTCAAACAGGATGTGCTCACTTTCTGTTTCTGTGTTGTGCTTTGGTAATTCTCACAGGATTTCAAATTTTTCCATAATGCAGTATGGTGTTGGCAAAGAATATTGAAAGCATGGTTAGGTTGGAGCTCCTGGCCCGGAAGGGGTGGTACACCTAGATGGGTGTTACACCTGCATTGGCCCATCTAAGCCAGGTGAACTTGATTCAGCCAATGGAGTCGGCCAGAATTGTCGACCACGCCTCCTAACAAGCCCCTGAAAAGCCAGAGGTTTTGCTCTGGCGCGCTCCCTCCCAGGGCCTCTAACACTCAGCTCAGCATGTTGGGATTACACAGCCAACCAAGCTGTGGACTATGGCTTGTGTTCCATTTACTGTAAAACCTGACTTCTAACTGTTTCTAACTTTCATTAAACTCACTTGGATCACAAATCAGGCTTTGCGTGAAACCACGGTGTATCTCTCCCATGAGAGAGCGGTCTGACAGTACTTAGAAACACAGATGTCTTGGATGAAGTACAAGCAGAATGCTCCTCAGAAGCAAGGATGCCTACTTCATCTATCCACTTTGGACATATTATTCAGAAAGACCAGATCCTAGAAAATAACACCATGCTTGATAAATTAAACCAAAAAAAAAAAAAAAAAAAAGAAAGACTAAGCCAAAATCACTTCCATTGAGTCAATTCTGACTCATAGTAAAGTAGAAGTGCAAGCATGGCAACAACAACAAGAACAAAGACCCCTCACAGTAACGGAGCGATGCAGTGGCTTCAACAATGGGTTCAAACATAAGAACAATTGTGAAACGGACACAGAATCATGGAGTGTTTCAGTCAGCTGTGAAAAAATTTTGAGGAGTCAGAACCAATTGATAATGTCTAACAACATATTATGCACGCAATAGATGACAGTATAGTGTAAGCAAGGCTTTTTAAATGCACTGGGAATAGTAAAAATGTGTGTAACTCACTTTATTACCCCATATGTTTTAGTGCAGTTGTCTGGAATGGAACTTGTACTATCTCCACGGTTTACCTGTATTGCGTAAATCCTATAAGGGAAGTGAAGACCGTATGATATATACATGTTTTGGTAGGCACTTTTCAAATATAGTTATTTTATAAATGATCTTCTTATTAATTAATACAAATTGGCACAATGATTAGTTGGTTAAAAAAGTAAACTATTATATATTTTAATTTTGGAAGCACATTAATTGAAACACAAAGTTATACCTAAAGATTGCTATTCTTTAAGTCATAAATAATATATTAAAATGTGTGATTTTAGTATATCAGAGTGAAAACTGGACAATGTAGGGAAAAGACAGGAAGCATTTGAATTGGGGCATTTGATAAGAATATTGGATGATAATTTTAAATAAAAATATTAAAGATATTATGGATTGTGAGAAGAATAAAAATAAATAAATCAGGCTTAAATAAATAACACAAAATGCCCATTAAGGTGAAGATAGAAAAATATTTTTTACTTGGTAGATGGTGAGCAAAGATGAGGAAATTCTCAATGAGATAGATTGATACAATAGCCTAAAATATATCAAATATCATGAAGATGCAAGATAGGGCAAAGTTTTGTTCTGCTGTTGTGATGTAAGTCTTTATTTAATATGGCCTACCTAGTCTCCTAACCCATCTAGAAGCCCTGATGGCATAGTGGTTTGCATATTTTGCTTTCAACTGAAAGACCAAAAGTTAGAACCAACCAGCCACTCTGGGAAAAAGGTAATGCTTTCTACTGTTGCAAGGATTTATGGTCTCAGAAATCCTCAAGGGTAGTTCTTCCAGTTGGATTTGATGACACTTTTTGTTTTTGTTTTGTTGTTTTTTAGGGGTGGGAGGTTTGAGTGTTTTTTGTTTGTTTTGTTTTTAAGTCATACCCTCCATTTTGGGATGTAATGTAAACCTTGGTCACTACATCTGTAACTATAGTCTATCTGTTTTTTTGTTTTGGCATCACTGCCCTCTGGTGGTGGGAGGAGGAGGCCCATCCTTACTCCTGGAAAGCTACTGCTGGATTTGAACCTCCAACCCAGTGGGCCGCAGTCCCGCACACAACCACTACGCCACTGAGGTTCAGTCCTATAGTCTGTCTTAAAACAAGAATAAACTACTGGTTCATATGCCCAAAATCAGTCCATAAAGTCTCCTTCTGACTCATGAAGTCACAGGTCAGTGGGTACAGAGTCCTGGCACTGACAGGGGTCTCTCCATGGCTCCTCACTTCCAGGGTTCAGGGTCCATCAATAGCATCCCTTGGTGGCAGAAGCAATTCATCTCTGGCAGAGGTGTCCATGTGGCTGCCCCAGCCTCAGAGGTCCGGCTCCATCAGGGCAAAGCCATGTGGACTCTCCACCGGCTACTCCCGACACGGCTACTCCAGTCTCCCAGACACTGCCATTCTGATTTCCCAGGAGTCTCAGGTGAAAGTCATGCCCACATAGAGGCCTCATCGACTACTCAATGGCTATCTCCAGATTAACAGGCTAGACTCCACCCCTACATTTCAATCATAAAATTAACATAAGCACATGACTGCCACACCTACAAAGGATGGCCAATGAAACTCAACTCTGATTTATCAGAATAATGTAGGCAAGAGGATGACATAAATAAAATTCTGATAGTAACAAAAAAGATGCCAACCAAAAATTGTAAATAAAGCAAAATTATCCCTTCACTACAGTGGCAAGTACAGGTCATTTGCAGATATGTAGAAATTTTTTTGAACTGTAAAAACTACACTGGGCTCAAGTGGAAAATGTTGGGAAATGTATGTGGAAACATGTGTGCAAATGTGCTTGATACAAATGATGTACTAAATGTTGTAGTAGCTGTAAGAGCCCCCAATAAAATTTAAAAAAAAAACTACACTAACCTTAAAAGACATTAAAAGACATCCTTTGGATAGAGAACCAATGATGCAATAGGAATCTGAAATTAAGAAACATGTCATCCTTTAAAGATTTCAACAAGAGGGTAATAAGAGAGCAGACAGACTGGGAAAACATCTTTAGCAATGATAAATCGGATAAAGGCCTTATAACCAAAATCTATAATACCCTGATAGTTTCCAAAGAGAGTAAAACTAATTGCCCCCTGGGAGGAAATTATAAAGTTTATAAAGTATAAAAGTGGGAACTGAACAGAAGTTTCACAGAGGCAGAAATCAGAATGACCAATAAATATATGAGAAAATGTTCCTGATTATTAGCCATAAGAGAAATACAAATCAAAACAACAATGAGATATGACTTAACACCCTCACGAATAGCCCAATTCAAAAAATTAGAAAGCAACAAGTGTTGGAGAGGCTGTGGGGAGATAGGGATTCTTTTTTTTTTTAATTTTTATTTATTTATTTTATTTTATTTATCACTGCCCTCTGGAGGTCGTGGGAGCTACCCAGTGCTGTTCCTGAGCGCCGCCGCTGGATTTGAACCTCCAAGCCCTCTGGCTGCAGTCCCACTGGCAACCACTTATGCCACTGGGGCTCAGACCGAGATAGGGATTCTTAATCTACTGCTGGTGGCCCTGCCAGTATGTACAGTCACTGTGGAAATCAATTTAGAGATATCTAAAACAGATGGAAATTGAACTGTGACCTGACAATCCCCCAACTGGGCATATACCCAGAAGAGGTAAGTAAGACTCCACGACAAGGCATCTGTACCCCAATGTTCATCGCAGCACAGTTTACAATCACAAGAAGTTGGAAGTAGTCCAAATTTCCATCAACTGATGAGTGGATTAAAAAGCTATGGAACATACCCACAATGGAATACTATGCATTGTTGAAAAGGATGAACATGTGAAGCACATCTTGGCATGGGAAGAAATGGAGGAAATAATGCTAAGCAAAGTTAGCCAAGCACGAAAGGACATGTACGATATGAGTCCACTGAGGTAAGCTTAATAATATATATATTTTAAAAATGCAAAAGTGGTATCAGGAAAAATCTACAGTATACAGAAAATCCTGGGAGAAGACCCAGGTACTACAGCTGGGACCATACCAAATCCAGGGCTGCACATAGTAGCCATCTAGGGTGGGATGCCGAAATATGGGAGGTGAGATGCTGTTAAGTAGAGAGGGAATGGGGTACTAACCCACCCAAGGGGAGTGTACTTTTTATATCTCCACAGGAAAACAGGAATCAAATTTAAATAAGGTGTTCCCGGAAGTGAATGTAGCATGAACAATGGAGCCGAGAACCAGTGGAGAGGTCTGAGAGCACAACCCAAATTCCGACTACTAGGACACCCGCCTCTCCCCCAGGGGTGTTTGCATTGGAGGTCAGCACCGAAGCTGCAACTTGGGGAGAGAGATATACCTGACCAGAGTACACGAGAATAAATGAAGGGGGAGGAATATAGAATGCAGTGCATCCTGGCCCACCGAGCCTTCAGGACGATATTCCCACTCAGAACTGCCGATACAATGAGAGGACCATATGGGCTGGCCCCAATATGAAATACAGCTACGCTCGCTGACTCAAGACATTTTGGGAGAAACAGGGTCAGGATTATACCCTGTCTGACCCAACCACACCAAAATACTAAGGGTGTGCAACAGAACATGGAGCTCCAGATTGAGCACCAAAGACATACTTTGTGACACCCCATCCCACTCAACCAGGTGACACTTCTGGAGGTCAAAGAACAGACTTTAAACTATTTGTAAGATTTCATATTATTATTATTGTATTCTTACATATACATCTACATGTTGGATATTGGGTTTTTTTGTTGTTGTTGATGTTTTCATTGCTTTCTTTTCCTTGCTTCCTTCATTATTTGAATATGTTATTTTGCCTACAGGTCTATCTGGATGGGGTGGGATGCATGGGTGTTCTAGGGGTAGGGATGATGGGACTGAAGGTACCAGGGTGGATGTGTGGGGGGGGAGCTGTTGCCTGATCCAGGGATGGGGGGAGTAGCATGTGGTTCAGGATCGGTGGTGGGGTAGGGGTGGAAGGTCCGATAGGGATTGATTAAGACTAATGTAATAGACACTATTGAAACCCAAATGGAGGTTGAGTGTGATGGTGGGACGGGAGGAGGTATAGGGAAATAAAGAAAAGAACTATGGAGTAAGGGACATTTATAGAGGTTATATAGAGGCATATACATAGGTACATATATTCATATGATGAAGGGGAAATAGATCAATATGCATATACTTATAGGCTTAGAATTAGGACACCAGATGGGCATGGAACCTCCATCAGGTACTTCCTCAGTGCAAGAACATTTTTTTCTATTAAATTGGCATTCCATAATGCACAGCTCCCTGACACGATCACAGAAAACAAATGTGTGCATAAGCAAATGTGGTGAAGAAAGCTGATGGTGCCCAGCTATCAAAACATGTATGTCTGGGGTCTTAAAGGCTTGAAAGTAAACAAGCGGCCATCCAGCTCAGAAGCAACAAAGCCCACATGAAAGAAGTACACCAGCTTATGGGACCAAGAGATACCAAAGGGATCAATTATCAGGTTTCAAGAACTAGTAATCATAACATTATATGCTCACTTTTCTGATATGATAGCTGACAACAAATATGTGCATAAGTAAATGTGGTGAAAAAGGCTGACAGTGCCCGGCTATCAAAAGACATGAAGGTAAATAAGTGGCCATCTAGCTAAGAAGCAAGTCCACATGGAAGAAGCACAATAGTCTGTATGACTACAAGGTTTCAAAGGGATCCGGTATCAAGCATCAAAGACCTAAAAAAAATATATTATAAGTGAGGGGGAGTTCAGATTGGGGACCCAAAGCCCATCAATAAGTGAAGAGATAGCCTCTTACAGAGGGGTTGTAGTGAGGAGATGAGTCAGTCTAGGTGCAGTGTAGTAGCAATGAAATGTTCTTAAATGTTCCCCACCCACCCACCGACTATCATTATCCCAATTCTGCCAGACATATTTGGCTAGACCAGGGGATAAACATTGGAGTCGAAAATGTGGAAATTTAAGATAAATAATCCCTTGAGACTAGTGGTGACACTGGGTGGTTGGAGGGATGGTGGAGTAGAAAGGAGGAACAAATTTCTCGGATCTACATGTGACCTCCTCTCTGGGGTGTGGACAACGGGGCGGGGGGGGGGGGCGATGAGCGAAGCGACACATTAGACAGTGTAAGATATGAAGAGGTAATTACAATTTGTAAGTTATTGGAAGTTCATGGGGGGAGAAGAAGGGGGAAGGGGAAACATGGGGAGTTGGAATTAAAAAAATAAAGAACTAGAGGAAAGAGGGGAAGAGGAGTTTATGCTGGAGGAGTTCAAGTAGATAATGTAGATGAATGTGGCAACATGTGTACAAATAAGCTTAATACTAATGATGTATTAAATGTTGTAAGAACCCCCAATAAATTCTATATTAAAAAAACTAACCCAGATGAAAAATTTTCACAACTAACTCAGACCTACAAAATAGAAAATAAAGAACCATAGATATAAGTCTATAGACAATAAGAAAGAAATAACAAACATTTATATCAAATGTCAGAAATAAATGACATAGTTACAGAACCTCCAAATGGAAAATAGGTCAAGATGAATCAAGCTAAAACAGATTACTTTAAATAAACTTAAAAAGGTAATAATAATACAGGCTAATTACAAAGAAAAGTAATAAACTATTTATGCACTGCCAAAAAAACAAATAAATATGTCTTGAAAGAGTTTTAACCAGAATGCTTCTGAGAAAGGAGTATGATGAAATTTTGTTTTACATATGTGTTAGGTGGGGTTGTCTAGAGATACAAAATCAGGGACACATACATGTATAAGAAGAAATTTATACCAAGAAATAATTTTATATTGAACCAATCTATATTGATAGAAGAAAATATCATGTTAAAAAATCTCCCAACAACAAAACATTGTCACCTATCAGAATATCAGAGAATAGCTGATATTAGCTCTACATAAACTATTCTTTAATCCCTTCTGTGAGGCAAGTATAATACTGATGCCAGAGTTAGGCAAAAGCACCCTTTAAAAAGAAGATTTCTGACTAATACCTTAATGAACTTATATGCAGAAATTTTAGTTAATAAAAGGTTAGTCCAACATCACAACAAAAAATAATAAACCATGACTCAATAAAATTCATGTCAGATATTGAAGGATGGTTCAACATTTAAAAAACAGCTAACATACTTTCTCAGATGAAGAAAAGAACCACAAAGAATTACTAAACAATGCAGAAAAGAAAGTCATTTGACAAAAATCTAACACCAATTCCTCATAAAAAAAATTGCACCAAAATAAAAATGGGAAAAAATTTTCAGCATAAATAAGAGCAAATATAGAATCAATGAGGAAAAACTGAAAGCATGCCCCCTGGGAATGAGAACAATAGATGGATAACCTTCATCACCACACCAGAAAACACATGAAGAAATGCTTACAATCATTAACCATTAGTCACATACAATAGACTATCACTTCAGTACAGCAAATTTCAAAAAATAGAAAACAGTTTTTTCATATATTTGAAATAAATTTGCATGTCACTGAAGACTCCAAGTTCACCTCAGTTTTACTTTTTCTCCTTTTTCAGTCACTAAGACCAATATTTTTACCCAAGGGATAAAGAATCTGGAGGGTCTGTAAGGCTGTAAGCCTTCACTGTCATTTTAAAAAAAATGATTACATTTTATTTACTTATTTTTAAAAAGCCATTTCTCATAGTTGTGCAACCTATCTCAACAAATCAAATCAGTAACAATATTCCATCTATTCCATTAAAGCTCCATCAGCGTGGTTCTTTTCTGCTCTCCACCATCCCCCTCCCCCATCCTCTTCTTCAATAATCTGTCCCTTATCTTTGTCCTCCTCCTATTCCCATCATCTTCAGAGTCTTACATTTTGGTGTAACAAAACTCTTTTCTTTTGCTTTTTTTTTTTTTGATTATAATAATGCTGTCACTAAATTCTATCTTTGTAAGATTTACTAGCTTACCAAACACATTATTTTCTAATTTTGTCCATGCCTTGCAGTGTGTGTGTCATTGTTTTTATTGATGCAAAATATTACATTGTATGAATATACTAGCGTTTGTTTGCCCATTCTTCTATAATTGGAGTGTTAGGTTGTTTTCATGTTTTTGCTATAATGGAAATTGCTACAATAACTTTTAAGTGTCCATATGTCTGTTCGTGTTGTATTCCTTATTTCTTATTTACATGTATACCCAGTAGAGCAACTGCTGGCTCACAAGGTAACTGGGCTTTTATTGTAAGTTCGACAGTCCCACAGCAATGTACGTGCTTTCTAATGTCTGCTCATCCTCTTCAGCATCTATTATTTTCTACTTGTTTGTTATAACTTTGCTGAAAGTGTTGGAGTGAAGGAGCATCTCATTGTTCTAATTTGTCTTTCTCTGATTGCTAATGAATGTGAACATTTCTTCATATAGTTGTTTACCACCTAGATGTGTGTTGTTAAATTGCCTATTCATGACTTGTTCCCCTTTTTGACATGATTATTTGTGGTTTTATTGATAGTATGTTTCATGTTTCTATATATTTTGAAGATCAGACCTTTAGCTGATGTATCATTAGTAAATAGGTTTTTTCCCAATCTGTTGGTTCTCT
Organism: Nesogale talazaci; assembly: GCA_004026705.1. Taxonomy (NCBI): domain Eukaryota; kingdom Metazoa; phylum Chordata; class Mammalia; order Afrosoricida; family Tenrecidae; genus Nesogale; species Nesogale talazaci. The sequence goes on along the minus strand of PVJH01003102.1, from coordinate 72,468 downwards.
GTTAACTCTCTTGATGAAGTCTTTGAATGTGCATAAATGTGTATGTTTAGAAGATACAAGTTCTTTATTTTGTCTTATATTGATATCATGTGGATATTTTTATTATGTTCAGTAGCATAGTTATGCCTTGTATTAAAGCCCTTAAAATGTCCCTAAAATTTCCTGCTTGTGTGGTCTATCTTTAGGTTTTTTATCCATCTTGAGTTCATTTTCATACATGGTGTGAGGTATGCTTCCTGTTTCAGTCTTTTGCGGGTGAAGGTTAAGTTTTTGCAGCATCATTTGTTGAAAAGACTATCTTTTCCCCACTTACTGTGTTTTAGTCCTTTTTCCAGAAAATAGATGTTTATGGGTACTTGGCTGGATTTCTAGGGTGTACCAATATTATGCTGTTTTGTTTACCATAGTTGCATAATAGGTTTGAAACTCAAGGAGTGAAAGGCCTTCAATCTTAATTTTATTTTTAATAGGGTTTTGTGTATTGTGGATTTTTTTATTTTCTTTAAAAGTTGATGATTCCATTTTCCCATTTCTTTGAAGAATTATGGTGGAATTTGAATCAGAATTGCACTGACTTTCTGATGGTTTTGACAGTCTTGTTGAGAGTGTGGAGATATTGGAATTCCCTCACACTGATCATGGGATGACAATGTTACAACCTCTGTAGGTAATTGTATGGCTCTTCAAAAATTTGAAATAGAAGTAGGATATAGTCCAAAAATCCTAAAAGCATATATCCTAAAAATAAATTGTGACATGATTAGAGATATATAACTCCACATTCATCACAAAATTACTCACAATTGCAAAAATGTGGAAACAGCCTAAGCACTCATGATAAGATGAATAAATACATAAACTGTGTACATACACACAATGGAATACTATGCAACATTAAAGAATAAAAAATATCCATGAAAAAGATGAACCTGGAAGACACTGTGGTGAATAAAATTAGGCACTCACAGAAGTACAGATATTATATAAAATCATTATTTTATTTAAAGTAATTCAAGTTTACCCAAAGAAGGAAACAATTTGGATGGTTGATAAGAAAGTGAGAGTAGGAGAGGAGAGAGTAGTCAGGTACTGACTTGAGTCTAAGGAGAGGTGTATGCAGTAAGAGGGCAGCACATGACGGAGGCAAAGGATGGCAATGAGCATATATTAGTGAAAGACAACGAAGGAAAAGACCTTTTGTCTTAATTATCTAGTGTTGCTATAACAAATTTATTTTCTCACAATTTAGAAGGTTAGACATATAAACTCAAGGAGAAGGATTATGCTCTTTTTTGGCTCACAGTTTATGAAAAGGTCCTTGTCTTCTTTCAGCACTCTTTGGAGATTTTCATGTATTTTGGAATCAAATTTCCCTTGTCTCTAGAAGGTACACAGTGGAGGGACGCTAGGTCCAAATGTCATACTCCATTCCTACCTCTTCTTTTATAATGAGAGTGTCTGCCTTGCTTTCACCACCACAAAATAGAAACACATCCTCTCCCCTTCCCTGACCAAAGGTCTCTCATTCTTTCTGTCTGGCAGATAGTTGAAATATATTAAAATCTGAGAAATGTTTTGAGTTGCAGGAAATTGAAACCATGAGACATTTACTGTAAAATAGCAAACACACGAGTTATCCTTGTTTAGAGTGAAATTGTCTGATTCAAATCAGATAAAGCCTGATATACTACCTTATTCAATATGTAGCAAAATAAATCAGTCTGTTTTAAAAGCTTCAACAAACTTTTTTTAAATTAGTGTGAATTTATGAAGATGTTACCTGACTTGGAAAGTGTCCATTTAAGGGGCAATATAAAGGAAAACACTAAGAGGAAAGAAAAAAAGCTAAGCATATTTAACTTCTCAAGGGTGAAGAAAATGTCAAATATTTGACCAGAGCATTCTGTTGATATCATAGCTTTTAATATTTAAGAGAGCTTCCTTAGGAAACCAAATAAACAAAATTCACCCAATGCCAACTCATTGTCACCTTATGGGAAAGGCAAAAACACACCTGAATGTTTCTGAGATGAACTCTTTATGGGAGTAGAAAACTCTATCTTCTTCCTTAGAAAAATATGTTGTTTGCTCTTCTAGGGTATTTTCTTTTTAAGGATGAAGATGGGAATTTTATTTATATAATTGATGCATGTGGGGGCATTAGTAACAGCCCAGTGGCAGATTTCTCACCTGCACTTGCAGGCCACATTTCGATACCCCTTTTTGAATAGACACCATCACCTAACACTGGAGGCCTATATGCTGCCACGATGTTGAACAAGATTAGGTGGCTCTTCAGAACTAAGACCAATTAAGAGAAAAGCCTGGAAGTCTAGTCTGAACATCACCTGATGAAAGTTCCATGATCACTGAAGCCAGAGTCATGTGTGATTATAAGGAGAGCAAAGTCAGGTAGCTTTCCATTCCACTAGGGTCTCCAGATATCAGGAGTCAATTCAAAAGAAGCTAACAACAAGAGTGGAGGTGTGCTGAGGTATTAAGTGTAGGCTCAACATTGTACTCTTCTCTGTGGGTGAGGAAAAAAATTATTGTAAAACACTATCCTTGCCACTGACAATTTTTACATATATGTCAGGATTACTACATTTCAAGGCATAATACCTTGCCTAAATCTACAAGCTACTTAGCTTCTCTAAGTCTTAGACTTATTATCTTAAAAGTGTGTGTAATTCTCCCTCCCTGCCTTACTATAACAGGATATTCAGACACTACAGGCTGAATTAAGTGGGATGTGTTCTTCTACAGCTATAGAAAGTTAGGTTCTTTCCAGGGTTCTTTCATATATTCCAAGGAGCCCTGATGGTATAGAGGTTCCAGGTTGGGCTGTAATACCCATGGTTGGCAGTTTGAAACCACCACCAGCTCCTAGAAAGAAAGATAGGGGTTTCTACTCCTATCAATTTGTATGGTCCTGGAAGCCCACAGAGAGTCTCTATGAGTCAACTTTGACTCCATGGCAGTGACGTTTCTTTAGTTTTCATTTCCACCCCAACCCCAGTGGTTCCAGAGTATATTCAAAGCTCTGAATCCTCTGAGATTTAATCAGTCTTTCTGTCACATTTCCTCTCTATAAGCCAACTAGCCAATTTCTCATTGGTCAAAGCAGTGAGTTAAGCCTTTTCCTAGACCAATCACAGAAGAGGTGAATTAGGACTAGACCATTTATGATTCATCTTGTGAGGCTGGGCAGAGGCCAGTTTTCCCTGGGAGCAAGGTGTCACCACGCAGTAATTAAGCAAAATCAGAGTTCTTCTAACAAGGAAAAAGCTAGAAAAACAAACAATACCAGCAACAATCATAATATTGTGTAACAACTATGCTATTAAATAAACTAATGTAGTTATTTTCCTAATTGTAAAAATGCACAGAAGAATCATTACCAGTGTTTTTGTTATTGATGGTGATGATGTCATTATTCTCTTGGCATGGAAATCTGAATTTAGAATCAAAATTATATACTCTATAGTATATAGTATAATCTCTCATGCTCCTTCTCCTATGTTCCTCTTCCATCTCCTCCTTTCTTCTCTTTCTTCTTTTTCTCCTTCCCCTTCTTCTTTTCCCCCCTCCTCTAAACATCAGTACTTAACAATACAGGCATTTTACTAGTGTAGAGAATGATTCTTCCAAGTTCCTAAGGCAGTCAAATGGACATTATTATTGCCACAATTCATATTAATTGACAGGTTTACATTCATGAATATCTTTATTATCACCATATCAATTTGTTTAGGTACTCCTTCTGAGATTCTGACTCAGAGTTTGCAGTATGTGGAAAAAAGGAACTAACTAAATAAAAAGATCATCAAAATGAAACATATCACATGCACAAAATAATTTTAACTAAGACACATCTTTTTAAAAAAATCATTTTATCAAGGACTCATACAACTCTAATCACAATCCATATGCATCTATTGTGTGTCAAGCACATTTTTGTATTTGTTGCCCTCATCATTCCCAAAACATTTGCTTTCTACTTGAACCCTTGGTATCAGCTCCCTCCCTGCTCCCTCCTTTCTCCTCCCTAATGAATGCTTGATAATGTGTAAATTATTGCTATTTTGTCATATCTTACACTGCCTGATGTCTTCTTTCACCCACTTTTCTGTTGTCTGTCACCCAGAGAGGAAGATCTTTATAACTGTTTACCCCTTTCTATCCCACCTTCCCTCTTCCCTCTACTGAGAGTATCTCCAATCCCACTACTGATCTTGGAAGGATTGATATAGGGATTTCCTATGTTTTCTGTTTCTATAAAGACACATCTTCTCATTGATTAAAAAAAAATAACAATTTCCACTAATGCCTCCCACTGCATTTATGCAAGTGGTGGCAAAAATTCCATGATTGTTTTCTATTTATTGCCTATTTCTATTCATCGGTAAAGGAACTTATTTGAGGCCTACCTCTAAGACATTGAAGTGAACCTTATAAGTAGCATTTCCTAGGACTGCTGTTAACAAAATGTTTCAAACTGGAGTTTATTACTGAATAGTTTTAGAGACTAGCAATTTGTATTAAGTCCATCAACTGGACCATCATTTGTTGGCTAACTTTAAAGAAGATCCTTTTTCGTCTCTTCTGGTAGCAACAGACTTTCCTTGACTTAAAGATGCAACATAACTTTGACTTCCTATGACTTCCAGCCCCCTCTGTTTGTGTCATGTACATTTTTTTATAAGAACTCAGCATACTCTGTGTGGCAGTCATGTGCTTATGTCAATTTCATGATCAAGATGTAGGGGTGGAGTCTAGCCAGTTAATCTGGAGATAGCCAGTGAGTAGCCAATGAGACCTCCGTGTGGGCATGGCTTTCACCTGAGACTTCTGGGAAATCTCGCGATATTTCTATCATGCAGATGAGAAGCTATCTCCCCAGTTGTTGGGAGTTAGTCTGAGAGACAACGAACTGTGGACAAAACAAGATGACAGCATCCGAGGAGCTGAAGGAGCTGGAGGAGAAGCCACACGGCCTTACTCTGATGGAACCAGACCTCTGAAGCTGGTGAAGCCACATGGAGACCCCTGCCAGCGCTGAGTTGCCTCTACCACCACTGGAAACTGTTGATGCACCCTGAGCTCTGGGAGTGAGGAGCCATGGGGAGACCCCTGCCAGTGCTGGCAGTCTGCACCCGCTGTTCTGTGGCTTCATGAGTTGGAAAGAGATGTTATAGACTGGTATTGGGCATATGGGCTAATATTGGACTTATGACTTTGACTGGACTAGGTTGGGATGCTTTCTTAATGAACTATTCCTCTTTTATATAAATCGTACCCTTAGATCCATATGTGTGTCTATGATTTTGTTTCTCTAGTTTACCCAGACTAACACACTGTGGTATGTTAAGTTCATATTAAATGATATTTTCAAAGACCCTATTTCCAAACAAGGACATGCTTATAAATAACTAGGATCTATGACTTCAATACATTTTTTCAGGAAAAACTATTGTATCAATGGCAACCTGTGAAAACTAAGAAAAAAGTTAAAGAAGTAGAGAGAAAATGAGCAAAAGATTACACATACACTGACATAATGCTCAAGCAGTAGGTTTTAACACTTTAAAACATATGAGAGAAAAGCCTAAAATTGTATTATATATTGAAGGTACAAGGAAGCTATGTGAGTGGAAAGAAAACATATTTGGCATTTTAAATTAGCATGCCACAGATTTTCACTCTAATAAGATTATTTTGGTGAGAGATTTTTCAAGGTGCTTCCAAACGACACACTATTCAAGGTATTACCTAGGTAACCTTAGCTGTCATAGCAAGCATTCTTAATGATGTTAGAATTTCATCATATATTATTCAGATAATGTCCAAAATAAGTGTTCCAGGTAATGAGTGACTTTCTTTCAAGCAGCATTTTTCTGCCTAGTGGTAGTTCTGCCATCTTTAATACTTGACTTCTAATATGGCCTTCTCAGTTCTCTCAGGCCACAGAAAGATAACTACCATGTAAGACAGAAAATAGTGAACATATTTATAAGTCAATTCTGAAAATTATACTTAATATTTATGCCTCCATTCCACTGAATAGTTGTGTTAGACAGGGTTCTCTATAGAAACAAAACCAGGACACCAATAATCCTCAATATATATTTATATAGATAGAAGGATATCTAACAAAAGAAACAAACAGTTCACTGATATATAAAGCAGTACAAATGGCTCGTTGCAACTCACTTGCGTGAGACAGCTAGTACACTGGCAGTCCTTCGAGTCTTGAGGTCCACCAAGTAGTCGTCAGTAGAGCAATTCAGGCTATCCAGCCACAAGCAGCAAACAGCAATGCAAGTCGACAACAGTCAGCCAGATGACAGGGTCCAACAGTCCCCAGCTCAAGAGATGTATATTCTAGGAGCATGGTGAAGTAGCGCTTGAAGGAACCTCAACTCACAGCAACACAGTGCACGGATTAGGTGCCCACGGGTAGTGTAGCTTGGAGACAGAGGCACAGGACAAACAATGCAGCCCGCTGGTCCAAAGATTCAAGAGCAAGAGAGCAAGGTTGGGGTTCGCTGAGCCATTTATATCTCCGCTGTTCAATTGATCTTACGTGTGTTCATTGGCCATGTTGTCATAACAAACCTATCTATATTCTTTGGCCTTGTTAGCATAATAAACCTACCTATCACAATAGTTTTAAGGTATATGGTCTCATCCAATTGCATAAGATACAGAAAAATACAATCTAGGAAGACTTAGGAAATAGTTGGATGTTCAATGATAGTTTTTACTAGGAATACTGTGATTTAACCTTGTTTCTCTGAAAAATTTCAAGCCAGAATTTAATATACAAATAACATAAAACTTCCTAGTTATAATACCTAGTTAGTTGCTGTGGAGTCAGTCCTCACTTATGGTATCCCCACATGTTCTTGAAAGTCCTCCCATGGTTATGACTTCTTGGAAGACTGCCAGACGTGTCTTCTGTGGTACCTTCAGGGGGGATTCATTATTCAACCTACAGCAAGTAGTTGAGCAATTCATTGTTTGAACTGCACATGGATTCCTTATAATTAACTTAAAATAATGGAAACTATAACAATAAACAACAATAATTATCATAATGGTGACCATTGAATACCCATTATTACGTGCCACACACCACAGTAAATGCTATATAATTTAAATGTCACAATAGTCCTCACAAGCCAAATACTAATTATCACTATTCTTTAGATGGGGAAATTGAGGAATTGAAAAATTTGGCTATTGTGCTCAAAGTATGAAAGCAGTAAGGAAAGATACCAGGATTTAAACTCCTGGAAATTTGCAACAACAATTCAATCAAAAGGCACTTTCTTTAAAGTCTTGTGATTATATCCACAAATTTCATTTTTGTTGTTGTTGCTGTTTGGGGTTTTTTTTTTTTTGGTGGGGGGGGTCACTGCCCTCTGGTGGTCGTGGGCGCTACCCAGTGCTGCTCCTGAGAGCCGCTGCTGGATTTGAACCGCCATATCCACGGGCCGCAGTCCCGCACTCAACCACTTACGCCACCGGGACTCAGCCTTCCACAAATTTCATTTTTATGAAGCATTTTCTTGCATTCAAAAATCCATCTAAATAAATTTTTAAATACACTCGACCCATTAAAAGTTGATTTTTTTTGTTATATAATATCAAGTCAGTTCTGCCACTTAGTGACTCAATGCACAATAGAACCCTAACCTCTCCCATTTTCACAATCACGCCTGTGCCTGATGAGATCCTTTATGTAGCCACTTTGTCAAACCATCTTATGCAGAGCCTTCCTCTTTTTGCTATCTTTCCACTTTACCAAGTATGATGTCTTTTTCCAGGAATTGTTCTCTACTGACAAACATATCCAAACATACTGACATTTTATCCAAAGTAAAATGAAGTCTTACTATCTTTGTTCAAAGAATCACTCTGACCTTACTTCTTCCATTTCAGGTAAGTTTGTCTTTTTAGCCATCCTAAGGTGTTTTCAATATTCTTCTCTAGAATCACAATTCAAGTGCATCTAGCTTCTACACTCTTCCTTATTCAATGTTTACCTTTCACATGCGTACCAGACAACAGAGAATAGCGTGGCTTTGGTCGGACTCATCGTTGTCCTCAAGAGCAACATCCTTGCTTTTCAATACTCTATAAGAGGTCTTGTGCAGAAAATTTACTTAATGCAATACTTCTTCTGATCTCTAGACAGCTGCTTCCATGATCATTGATTGTGGAGTCAAGAAAGATTCAATCATTGGCAATGTCAATCTTTTCTCCATTTATCCTGATGTTACCTATTGGTCCAGTTGTGAGGATGCTGGTATCCCTTATATAGAGTTGTGATCCATAGTGAAGGCTACAATCCTTGATCTCCATCAGCAAGCACTTCAATTCCTCTCCACTTTCAGCAAGCACAGGTCATCTTCTTATAGCAGGTTGTTAATAAACCTTCCTCCAATCCTGATGCCATATTTTTCTTCATAAAATCCAACTTCTCTGATAATTTGTTCAGAATACAGATTGAACAAGTATGGTAAAAGAAAACAACCCAGACACACACACACGTCACGATGCAGTATTCCTTGGTTCTATTTATAGACCTGCCTCTTGATCCGTGTATAAATTCCTCATGCACACAATGAAGTGTTCTGGAATCCCCATTCTTTCAAGGTTATCCTATACTTATTATAGTTGAATGTCTTTGCATAATAAATAAAACATAAAAATATTTCTGGTATTTTCTGCTTTGAGCCAGTTAATATCAACTATGGTGTTCTTTGTTCCACGTCCTCTTCTGAATCTGGCCTGAACTTCTGGCAGTTTCCTGTAAATGTGCTTCTACAACTGTTGTTAGATGATCTTAAGCAAAATTTTTCTAACATATTATATTGTTCAATAGTTTTTACATTGTGTTTGGCCACTTTTAATTGGAATGGGCACAAATATAGAATTCTACCAGTCAAGTGGCCAAGTAGCTGTCTTCCAAATTTCCTGGCATAGATGAATGAGTGCTTCCTGTGTTTCATCAGCTTGCTGAAACATTTCAATTGGTATTCCATCAATTCCTGAAGGTTTGTTTTAGGCTGATGCATTCAGTGATCTCCTCCTTCAACACCATTGGTTCGTGCTCAGATGCTACTGTGACAGTCATGTACTTGTGTCAATTTCGTGATTGGGAGTGTAGGAGTGGAGTCTAACCTGTCAATCTGGTGATAGCAAATGAGACTTCTGTGTTGGCATGGCTTTCTCTGAGAATGCTGGGAAATCTTGCCATTCCCCCCTCCGCCCCCGCCATGGAGGTGAGAGACTATGGACTCAGTCACTTGGAAACACTCTACTGACAAGATACAAAACTCCGTCCCTTGGGACGCTCCACTGACAAGACAACATGGCATCATGCTGATAGATCCTGAGTCCTGGAACCTGGAGGAGATGGAGGAGAAGCCACATGGGCTTGCCCTGATGGAAGCTGACCTCTAGGGACAAAGAAGCCACATGGAGACTCATGCCAGTGCTGAGATGCTTCTATCGCCACTGGAAATACAAAGGTCTGCACCTACTGGCCTGTGATTGTCCTGGCATCATTGCATGTGTTTTGTGAGTTTGAAGAGGACTGATAGATTGGTATCAGACATATGGGCTAATATCAGACTTAAGAACTTGGCCTGGACTGGGTTGGGAGGTTTTCTCAATGTTCTATTCCTCTTGTATATAAATCTCTCCCTTATATACATATACATGTTTATGAATTTTTTTCAGTTACCTCCTGAAATGATGGACTTTTGACCACTTCTTTTTGGTACAGTGGCTCTTTGTATTCTTTTCATTTTCTCTCAATGTTCATGTATCCATCAATATTTTGCCCATAGAATTTTTCAAGACTGCAACTCAAAGCCCAATTTTTTTCTTGAGTTCTTTCAGTTTATGTTTAGTGTGTTCTTCCCTTTTGATTTTCTAATTGTTAGTCTTTACACATTCCATTATAATATATGACTTTGTCTTCTTGAGCTGCCCTTTTAAATATCCTATTCACCTCCTTGACTTCATCCTTTTCTCCATTGGCTTTAGCAACTCTATGATAAAGAACAGATTTCAAAGTCTCTTCTGACATCTATATTTGTCTATTCTTTCTTTCTTTCCTGTCTTCACAATGACTTGATTTCTTCATTACTGATGGTCTTGATGTCCTACCATGGTTCATCAGGTCTCCTTTTATTAGTGCTCAATGCATAGAATCTGTTCCTGAAATATCCTTGAAATTCAGATGGAATAGACTCAAAGTCACATTTTGTCTTGTGTGAACTTGTTTTTTTCTTCACTTTTATTCTGAATTTATATATGAGTAATTAATGGTCTGTTCCACAGTAGCCCTTGTCAGGTTTTATCTGCTGATATTGAGATCCTCCATTGTATATGCTTGTCCCAAGCCATGGTATTCTCCAATCACCCTTTTGTGTGTGGAAGTTAGAAATTGAACAAGGAAGAGAATAGATGCATTGGAATTGTTGTCCTAGAGAATAATATTGCAAGTACCATGACTGCTAAAAGGACAAACCAATCTGGAACCATACTGGAAGAAGTAAGACCAGAGGGTTCCTTAGAGGCAAAGATGGTAAGGCTTCATCTTACATGCATTGGACATATCATCAAGAGAGACTAGTCACTGGAGAAGAACATCATGTTTGATAAATGGAAAAGTGGTGAAAAAGAGGAAGGCCATTGAGATGGATTGACACAGTGACTGCATCAATGGGCACAGGCATAGGAGCAATTATGAGGAGGTCAGATGTCAGGGTAGGTTTCATTCTGCTGTGCAGAAAGTCAGAGCTGACTAGGTGGCATACAAGAACAATATAGTATCTTCCCACAGGTGGAGTCAATTTGATTTCTGTGGATTCCATCTAGGGAATTCTATGTGTATAATCACTTTACATGTTGAAAAAAAGGGTATTTGCTTTGAACAACTCACTGTTTTGATATCATGCGATTTCCAGCTTCATTTTTATCACCAAATCCATATTTTCTAACTACTGCTCCATCTTTGTTTCCAACTTTTGTCATATAATTACCAATAATTATCAATGCATCTTGATTGCGTGCTTGATCAATTTCAGACTGGCATAGACAAGTGAGTGCTCATTGGTAAAATTCTTCAATTTCTTCATCACTAGTTTTTGCAGTGATGAAGTGATAAAAACATGAATAAAAGTTGTGTTGATTAAATATTCTTGAAGGTGTGTAGATATAATCTTATCGCAGAGAGTATTGTACTTCATGATGGATTTAACAAGATACTTTGTGACAATAAATGCCACACCATTCCTCTTGATTTTGTTATTCTCATCATAGTAAGTCATATGATTTTCTGATTCAAAGTGGCCAATACCAGTCCATTTCAGCTCACTAATTCCTCAGATATTAATCTTTATGTGTTCCATTTCATTTTTTATCATTTCCAATTCTCCAGGCTTCATAGTTTGCACATTCCAAGTTCTGATCATTAGCAGATCTTTGCAGGTTAACCTTGCCTTGAGTTGTACCCCATTAGCAAATAAATTTCCTATAGCTTCCAATCCCACATATTTAACCTTACTAACATCATCATGATTAACTCCCCTCCAATAAGTCGGCTCCTTTTCCGTGACAGTTCAAGTGACCTGAGGGATCCATCCTCCAGTACCATCTCCAACAATGTTCTGCTTCTTTTGTTTAGACTTTCAGTATCTGACAGTGCTTTGAGCTATTCATAAGGCTTTCAGTGACTTCTTCCTCTAAAGCTGAGTCCTTCTTTGTTGTCTGTTCTTAGTCAGAAAGCTCTTCTGAAACATGTCACTTATCTCCTGGCAAGGTATACCAACATGCCCAGTAAGAATGGAAACCAAAAATGAAATACATAACATCACTCTTCTCAGTTCTGTCAACCTCCAGAAGGGAATCTCCATCAACAGAAAGTCAAAATATCAACCTTGCAGAACAGAGAGTAGTGAAGTATAGAGTTGAAGAAACAGAAGCTCTTTAACATTATTTCTATAGATATCTTAAAAAATAAAATATTTTGGTTGCAATGAGATGAACAGAATCTTTTGACCATTTCTGTTGTCCCAAGCATATGCTTCCTTTCCCCAGTTCTTAAAAGTCTAGTCATAAAGAGTACTTACTCGTCATAATCCATAACTTGAGTTTTTATTTACATATTGTTGACAGTTTAGAAATTTAAATTCCTAGGTCCTCCCACCCTAAAAATTAGCTTCCTAGAGAAAAGTTGTAAGATACAGTTCAAGAACAGTGGCCTATCATTGCCATATTATACTGTATATTATAACAACTAACACACACATACATTTTCTTAAAATCCTAATAGCAGCTGGTTGCTTTGTTCTTTCTACAAATGAAAGGTGGTAACTGGCTAGGCTCCAAGGGGGGAACAGAGAAGTGAGCTGGGGTTTTGACAGTAGGATTGGACACATGCCATCACTCTTTTAGCTTCACTTGAGTAAGCCTTTTGCCAATACAGAGTACAATACACCTCTTTCCGTACCTCATGGCATGCTGGATAAGCGCCCAAGCCTTAAGAAATCTAGGTTGCACACATGAAAAACGAGAAATATTTGCATTTATTAAAAGCATCTCTGAACAGAAGTGGTTTTTACACAATCAAGTCCATTGTGAATTTACTCATTTAAAGGAAAATAGTTGTCTGCTCTTTCCTGTCCACTCATTTACCATAAAACTCTTTAAAAATTTTTCACAGGCATTAAATGGATTCCAATTAGTAGAAACCCTATAAGACAGAGCAGAACTGCCCACCAGGGTTTCTGAGTGGCTGGTGGGTTTGAACTACATGGTCAGGAGGCCCACTTGCAATCCACCACATCATCAAAGCTTCTACCATTTCTCAAAAAAGAGCAAAGCAAAATAAAATACTACAAGGAAACCTTTGGATACATTACAGTCCTTTGAAAAGAAAAGGGAAAGATTTCATTAAAGAAATGGAGATGGTTTTGCATGCATGATCTAGTCTACTTTTTTAGAGTTTCTGGAATATGGCTCTAATCATTGTCTTCATTCCTGAGGCATCTTGTTGCCATAGCTGCCTTGTCATTTGCATGTAATTCTAGGCCTAAAATAAAATTTTCAATTCTAGGCAACCCCTGGTCAAGTCCAATGCTCAGTACCTGGCAATGTCCCTCATATGAAATAAATTCTATTCTTTTCATGCTTATCTCCAAAGACCCATTTTGTACACATATTAATCATTTATTTTAATAAATTCCAAGGACTTGAGAACTGGGAGGTTTTAATGCTAAAAAATAAATTGAGAAGCTCTTTCCATGATTCACTTGGGAGTGGTATTCTATGTCACCCTTCCTGAGACCTTGCTGTGCTTCTGTTCATATCCAAGTCACAATAAGAATGTGGAAAAATGTCTGAAGGCCGAAAAGAAGAAAGTCAAATAGGTTGATTTCCAAAGATGAACTCCACCTGAAAGCTTTAGTAAAAATGGGGGACAAATTTTATTCAAATATGAAAATGAGTAATTTTTATGCTAAGCATTGTTGGAAATGAGTGGGAGACAATGGGGATGTGTCTGTGTAAAATCATGGTTGATAGACACCTACAAATGGGAGCATAAACTTCAGTTAGCTCCTGTCGGCAGAGAAACCCAACAATGCCTCCAAGGGCCTTAAAGGTTAACAATAAAATCTCAAATTGAATCCTCGTTTTCAATGTGAGCCAATCTGTTATAAAACAATGAATTGGCATGAACATGCCAAGGCCAATGAGTACAGTTAAGCAAGAGCCTGTCAGCGGACCCATACTTTATCACCCATGCAGAGAGTAACTCTCCATGACATTAAGAATGCAATATTTGATGGAATGTCACAGTTAGTTCACACTGGCCTTATCCCGGATCATAGATTCTCTGTCATATTCTGCCAGTTTAGAGCAGGACCTAATGATTACAGTGCTTTACCTTATAAGCCATGGTGGAAAACCAAAGCTGGGTTGAGCTATGTAAATTGCTACCCAGTGTCAGGGTGCCTGTTGGAAGTGATTGATAGAGGGGATGATCCATGGTTTAAGAGAGAAGAAAGTAAAAGGGATTGTGCCCTGATCTTTAGTCAAAAAGCTTATAATATAATCAAACCAGAGGAAATAATTAGTAAAAGCTTAAAAGAATTTTAAGACGAGTTCATTTCAATCTTAGATGAATGTCACAGAAATTCTTTCTTTCCAGTTATCATAACTAACATATATGAAGAAGTATGGACAAGTTATTTTTAAAGCCAACACCTTCACAAATATTTGTTATCCACTTGCACATAGTAGATAATAAATATTTGGACTGACCAAACCTGTCTGGAAGACAAAACTGATTTAGAAGAAGTATAGCCAGAATGCTCCTGAGAAGCAAAGATAGTGAGACTTGGCAACTTTAAAAAAGTTATCAGGAGAGACCAGTATCTGGAGAAAGAATCATGTAAAGTAGAAAATTAGGGAAAAGTAGACCATTAAGTGGCTGCAACAATGACTCAGACATAATAGCTATGAGGATATCATGCAGGACAAGACAGTGTTTTTTTTCACTCTTGTACATAAGGTTTCTGTGAGTCAGAATCAACTTGGTGACCCCTAACAACACTACTATGACATTATGTGCTAGGTACTGGGAACCTAGAGATTAAAGTCCTAAAACAATTAGGCCAATCAAGCAAACTCCGTGTGCTTCCTGTCTGTTGTTATGCTGAGCATGAAGCAGAGTTTTCAGATAGAGACAGAGAAGAAAGAAAAGCTTGTCAATATACTTCCAAAAAGCCAGGCGATGAAAACTGTGTGGATCATAATTAGGCTGATGTCTTTGGCTCCTTTGTGTATGGAATCTCCATGAGTTGAGGACTGACTCAAAAGTAGCGAACACCAATTTTTAAGACAGTCTTGGGCTGAGTCCGGGTGGCATAAGTGGTTGTGTGCTGGAGTGCGGCCCACAGGCTTGGCGGTTCAAATCCAGCGGCGGCTCTCAGGAGCACCACTGGGTAGCTCCCACGACCACCAGAGGCAGTGATGCCCACCCCACCCCCCAAAAAAAGCTAGTTTTATGGGCAGAAGTTTTTCTAGAGTGAAACTCAATGAGCTTTGAGAATTGTCTGAGGAATACTAGGTGATGCCAATCATCATAATCTATCAATCCCATGGAATAGACATGTAATAGTTGATTGAAAGTTAAAGTTTCTTCTTTTTTTGAGTAAGAAAGAAGATTGTAGATTAGGAAGACATTGTGGTTCAGCTTCTTTCTTTCCCTGCTTTAAGCTCTCAATCCCTATAACCCAGTTTATTAATCTCAAATTCAGATTGCTGTCAACTTGGAATAGGACATGGAATGAGACCAAAGAGATACCGTAATGATCTTACACTATAGGTGCTGTGGGATAACCCAACAAGGATGTTCTCTTGGTTGGCAGTCAGAAACCACCAGCCTCTCTGAAGGAGAAAGATGAGGTTTTCGACTCCTATAAATATTTATAATCTCATAAACCCATAAAGGTAGTTCTACTCTGTGCTCTAAGATTCCTAGGAGTCAGAATTGACTCCACAGCAGTGTGATTGAGTTTATTTTTGCCCTTTTGAGGGAACCCACATAGCTCTCTCCTGCGTTCATATATTCTAGAAATAATCATATTTACTTTGCTGTGCTAACATCTATTTCTCACACCACAAGTCTCCATTCGAACACAATAAGTTCCTTTGCCTAAACATATATTTCATGCTTCTTGGCCATATTTCATAACAATCTTCTGTGTAAATCAGTGAAAATCTAACCACAGAGATCAGAGGATACACATGACTGAAACGATCACATATTAATTTAATTGAATGATTTTCAACCTGCAGTGATTTTGCTCCACAGAAAGGTTTTGGGGATATCTAGAGGTGTTTGTTGTTAGAAAAATTGGAGATGCACTATTACCATTTGGGTAGGAGCCAAAAATACTTCTCAACATCCTGCAATGCATTGGAGAGTCCCCTACACAAAGAATTATCTGGCCCTACATTCCATAGTCCTAAAATGGAGAAGTCTAGGTTTTGAAAAGATTTATCTAAGTATATCTGGACAACAAAGATTAAAATACATTTCTGAAAATTTCTCAAATTCTTATATTAATTGAATATATATGTATATATATGATTCTAGGTACATAAGGGCTAGGGTACCTTAAGGGCTTAGTGGTTATGTGTTGTGCTGCTCACTGCAAAGTCAACAGTTCAAAAATAGGGGCCACTTCTTGAGTGCAAGAGTCAAGACTTACAGAGTTTTAGAAAATCACAGGGGCAGTTCTGTCCTGAAGAGTCATTATAAGTTGGCCTTGACAGTGAGTTTAATTTTGATTTGGAGTCACAAAGGTGGAGGGAGATAGACAATAAACAAGTAAACAAGAGCTTTGGCAAGGTTATTCAATATCGAAATAATGCCCTGAGAACAATATAATAAAATGTGATTGACAGGTTAGAGAGAATGTCATAATTTTGTATGAGAGATAACAAGGAAGACCTTTTAAGAAGTGTTCACTGGGCTGACCCAAAAAGTAACATGAAGCCATTCTGCAAATCTGAGGGAGAAAACACATTCTTGGCAGAAAAAAATGAGGCAGGAAGGATATTTTCATGTTGTAGGAAAATCAATAGGCATTGTGAGCAGGCAGGAGCATGATACAAGGTAAGGACAAAGAAGAACACAGAAGTCTGTATGAGGTAGTTCTTACTTTAAAAACATGTAGGGTTTGTTGGCCAGGAAACCTTTCAGTGGACTTTGGCCTTGGCTAGGAGACATGTCCATGAATCCTTTTGCAATCTTTAATCTTTTGTGCATGTGTCCATGTGTATGCTTTTCAATTGAATTTAAAAAATGATGTAGAAAAAAAGGGGTAAGTCCTAATTAGAAAGTAGTTGTTTGCACAGAGTAGAGATCTCTGCTCAGTAGCAGACTTTAATGCTCTGTGATGGATGGAGTTGTGACCTCCAAGAACATATGTTGAGATTCTAATCATGTGTGATAGTTAGGCTTATTGTGCCAAGTAGTCTAATAGGAACATGGTGTTTAATCAGTTCTGAGCTTGATTGGAGGACAATGGAAATAAATTAAGACAGCTGGCCTTCCATCTCTCTCTTGCTCTCTGGTGACTGGACCAACAAACAGTTGCTTTAGCTAGTTCTCTGCCCTAACCTGTGTGCTACACTACCTATGGGCCAAACTAACCCATGTATAAGCAAATAGCTAGAGCTTGAGGCTCCTTTAAGACCTGCTTTGCCACACTGCTAGTGCTTACATTGCTTGAACTTCAGGCTGGTGCTTGAGTTCAAGATCCCATCAGAGCCTGCTTCTGGAAGATCTGGAGCTACTGACTGCTGTTGACCCACTCTGCTGTCTGCTGTTTGCTTTGCCTGAAGGAAGCCCACACTGTCTGCCTCCTTGACTATTGATAAGGTAGTCCATGTGAGTTGATGGACTTCCAGTATATTAATTGTTACCCAAAAGTGAGTTGTACTGAGCCTTCTCTACTGCTGTAATATAAAGCCTTCTCTAATTAGCTGTTATATTCCTTCTCACAGTGTGTGTGTGTGTGTGTCTTAAGTGCTCTGGTTTTGTTTCTCTAGAGAACTCTACCAAACACAATTGGTACCAGGAGTGGAGTGATTGTTGGGGGTTCTCAGCAATATCTTGTAAAGTATTTCCCCAGGTAATGCTCCTGATGTACCCCACATGGCAATTCAGCTTGAGTAGTTGGCCAATTTTCTTACATGTGAGCTGCTTTACTGATATGGGATCTATCCCCTCCAGTGGGAGAAGTGGATCTATTGACTGGGACGGCTCAATAGACTCTCCACATTCATTATCCTCCTCTTCTGGATCATCAACCCTTATGTTCCCATATCATGGGTCAGGGTCCCATTTCTTCCCAATTAATGCCCTTGCTTTAATATCAGATACTAGGCTGAGCCCCAGTGGCGTCAGTGGTTGAGTGCGGGACTGCAGCCCGCAGGCTTGGTGGTTCAAATCAAGCAGCGTCTCTCAGGAGAAGTGCAGAGTAGCTCCCACGACCACTGAGGGCAGGAATATATATCAGATACTGTTGTAGACTTGAAATTCTGCTGATGCTGCAATTCAGCGACTCACAAGATGAGACTCTGCATTTGATTTTTGGCGATGTCAGCTCTATTGTTGAAGGAGAAACATGCAGAGACTTTTAGGGCTGTTTTTTGGCACTTCAGCCATGCTTCTGAGGTTCTGAGGTTCTCCCTTTGCTTAATCACATTTTCTATTGAAAGAAGGACCAGCTAACCAGATTCCCTACACTTCTCACCCTGACAAAACTACTGGAAACATCAAACGCACCATCACCCAGAGCCTCTCCTCTCCCCAGCACTTCAGCTCTCAGTAGTGATAATATAGATATTAACTTGACCACTTCACACCCTGGATTTACATCATGCTATCTAGTATTAGTGATTTACCCATGCTTTTACAGGAAGGCAGCATTCTCAATATTGTTAGGCCTAATGAGGCTGGAGAACCATTTCAGAAAACCTATATTTATTATCTTGTTTCTCTAGAACCATGATATTTGGTATTGAATATTTTTCTTTTGTTATGTTAACAAGGTCATAAATGGAGTAGCATGGATTCTAAAACTAATATTCTGAGTGGTATCTTACAAGAAAAATAAAAGAGACACATGAAGAGGTCGGCTCAAGGTGGGGTGAGGAGGGAGAATCATGTGAGGAATGGTCTCCTCGGGACATCTAACAAGGACAGCAGCATCCCTAGCAGCAGGCATTCAAAACCAGGCAATGCAGTTCAGTTCTTTAAAGACACTCATTGATGGCATATTTATTACAGTATCACTGGGAAACTATATTCCTTTCAAAGTATACTTGAATCTCATATGTAAACAATACATCGTTTAGGTCTTTTCTTAATATTTGTGAGGATCTAGCTTTTGGAACCAACAGTCTAGGCAGCATCATTATACTGCCTTTTTTTGATATTGAAAGCAATGTCTGAAAGCAGTTTACCAGTAAATTAGGGACACTGGTTGTGCCGCAAATTAACCAGATGTATTTTAGTTGTTTGAAAAATAGGGACAGAGTGTCAACCTAGAGGGCCTAGAGAAGAGTGCAAACCTTCCCTACAGTTAAACAGTCAGAAGTTCTCCAAAGAATGTATTTGCTATATTCCACTACACAAGCTATCCCCTGCCAAAAAAAAGAAAAAAAGAAAATAATATCGTGGATAGCATAAAGAACAGTACCTAACTGCAAGTGGAATAAATTAAATTAAAGAGAATAAATACCAGCAGCTCAAACCTGGGGAGCAAGGAGGCATTCCATAGAAAGCCAGGGAGGAGAAGTGACCAGAGGGAAGGGAAGGGCCAATGTCGAAGGAAAGGACAATATCCAGGGAGCAGTGCCGGTGTAGTTATGGCAGCAAAATCATTTCAAATTACAAAAGGAGTTTTAGCCTTCAAAAATCCAGCTCCCAAATAGTGTTATAATTAGTATTATTTTCAGATTAAAGAAAACACCACTTTTGTGTAACAAATTACCTCCATTTTAAAGCAAAAATAATATATTTCACTTCATGAAAAAAAGCCCAAACGGAAGCATTCTTACATTAATTATTTCACTCTATTCAAAAAGCATATCCCTGCTTGCTTTTTATTATGCCTTCCAGCTTCTACTTTGAAAAACATGTTAAGAACCTGGAAGGTATTTTTTTTTAATGAGAGGAAAAAGAGAAAAAAATAAATAAATAACCTTTGAAGCAATTAGAGCTAAAATACCAAATACATAAATATACATGTACATATTTCTTTATTTGTCCCCTGGTTTTAACTATCCATTTTCTTACACCTCCCTTTTTGGCACCAGAACAGGAAGCATCTTTCTTTCCTTGAGCTTCAACAGCAGGCAAATGTTTGCCCCAGAATTGAATCAAATTCTGTTCTGTGGATTGATTGGCAAGATTTTTCATAAAGGGGGTGGGGTTCTAAGAGGGCAAATACATAATTTTCATAATGCACTTCTTTTTTTCCCCCAACCTAGGAATCTAAATCTATTTCTGAGTCATTCTGTTTGAGACTAATAATTAGCAGAACATTGCAAAAGACAAAACGCCATCGTCATTGCTTCATGGGGTCTTTAGTTGCCCTTGTAAAATTACCAAGAATATAATTTTACTGTGGGAACAAAGAACATATGTAAAGTAAATATTGTTACAGATTTTAGAGTGTGGGGAAGATTTTTTTAATTTGAATATTATATAAATCCACATGAGGTAGACTGTAAAATGGATTCTCTCGGCACTTCCCTTCTCTCCATTGACTGTGGCTAAAGCAAATGCTGTCACTTTGCAGAAGAAAAGCTTTCTCACAGACCTTTCAAAACATAGAATATTAAAGTATTTGCCTTTAAATAATCTAAAATTATGATATCTAGAAAGCAATATCATCAGGAGAAGCAAAGATGGTTCCATTAAAAGACTTTAATGCTAAAAACTATATTTATACTTAAAATAATCTTTAAGTTTAAGAATTTTCTTCATGGAAACCAGCAATAAGGAAGAAAAAAATAGATCTGTGATATTATTATTTATACTTTTACATGCTTACATACTTAAAGAGAAGCTAGTCTGTTTTTCACCAGTTCTAGAGAAATGTGCTATTCAGCCTTGCAGGCAGGCAACATTCCATGTAGAAGCACCAGAGGCCGATCTCGTAGCTGCGATACTTATGCAAAACTAAGGCTGTGAGTCACCAAGTGTCCGCCCTTGCCGTTGTTGGTGAATTCAAGAGTCTTCTAGGAAGCTCCAAAGTTTCCTTTCTCAGATTTTACTTGCAACCCTGATCATGCTGGCCATCTAATTAATCAGACCACAGAACATTAGTCAGTATAAATTACAAGTGGGGGATGAGAGCGCCACAGAGGCAAGGACAAAGCTGCAGATGTGAAAGAGAGAAGCAAGACAAAGCAATAAAACTACTGTACAGTAATGATGGTCATTAAGATGAGCCGGAGTCATCAGGGGAAGCTAAATTATGCCCCTATGCTTCACTTAAGCAAAAAAGATAGTGTACCTAGTGTACTGGGAGTCTCCAAACCTGGCAGACTATTAGAATGGACTAAGATACTCTGATACAGTAGGTCTGGGGTGTATGTGTCCAAAAAATACTCATTCTAAAAAAGATATGAGGACATCCAGATTTTCATGTTCCACAAAATGACTTTTGGGGCCCAGTACACACAACATGGGTGTTGGGAGACACTCAGGAACTTATTTTTGAAAGCAGATTAAAGTAAATTGATGAAACGATGAAACATAAAGCTAAACAGAAGATTCCAACAGGCAGCTCAAGAAGACAAGTACCAGGACGAGCTGTGCAAATAAATGACTTGGAGTTAGAAAGCCAAAAGGAAGGAATGTGCTTAGCATGTCTCATGTTCAAAGACCTGAAGAATATGCTCACTATGGAAGAATTCTATGGGCAAAATACTGAGTAATGCAGAAAGCAAAAAAAAAAAAAAAACTAGGGAAGATACAGCGTCCCTGAACTGAAAAGAATTGGTCAAAGTTCAACCACTCAAAGAGGTAACATATGATAAAGACCTGATGGTAGTGAAGGAAAAAGTCCAAGCAGCACTGAATATACTGGTAAAAAACAAGGTTCCAAGAATTGATGGAATATCAATTGGTCAAGACATTTTAAAACAACTCCCTGACCAACCAACTGAAAGAGATCTACATTTGTGTCTATTTCCAAAGAAAAGTGGAATTATTGAACAATGTCATTAATTTCACACTCAAGAAAAATTTTGCTGAAAACCATTCAAAAACTGTGGTAATACAGTGACATAAAATTGCCAAGAGTCAAGAGGGATTCAGAGGGTTCCATCTTATGGAACATAAGATGTCATTATTGATGTCAGATAGATCTTCACTGAAAGCAGATAGCACAAGAAAGAAGCTTAACTGACTATGTAAAGGCATTTAACTGAGCAAATAATAACATTTTATGGATAACATTGTGAATTATGAGGGTTTCAGACAACTTAATTATGGCTATTTGGAGTCTGTATATAGACCAAGAAACAGTTGTTTGAATACAATAAAGGGTTACTTCATAGTTGAGAATTAGAAAAAGTTAACATAAGGGTTGTATTCTTTCACCATAATTATCCGTCTGTGTACTGAGTAAACAAATCCAAACAGCTGGACTATGTGGAGAAGAACATGGTATCAGGATCTGAGGAAAATTCACTAACATCCTACAGTATACAGATAACGCAGCCCTGCTTGCCCCAAAGGAGAAAGAGATGAGACACTCAACTGCTGAGAGTCAAAGACTACCCAATACACAGCATATTCTATACCTCAATAAGCAACATCACCTAGATGCATAAAGGCTGAAATGGTCAAGAATTTCATTTTACTGTGATTCACAATCAATGTCCATGGAAACAACATTTAAGAAATTGAATGACGCCAGCAGCAGCTCCACAGGAGCAAAGGCTGGGCCTCTTACTCCTACCACCAGAGGGCAGTGATGCCCGCCCAAAATAAAAACAAACAGACAAAAGAAATTGAATGACTGATTGCACTGGACAGTGCTGCTACCAAAACCCTCTTTAAAAGTGTTGAAGAACAATGTTTAACACTGTTATATGAGCATTTCACTTGGAAATTTTATCCCTTTCATTCTATAGCCCTGATTTCGCTACTGCAGACTTTTTTTTGATCCCAAAATTCAAAGTATGTTAAAATGATTTGAGTTCCTCAAGGATAATAAAATTGTTGTTTTGACATGTACAAAATTCTCAAGGTAGGGTTAGAGCAACAGTTCTCAACTGAGGGTCATGACAGTAGCAAAATTGCAGTTATGAAGTAGCGATGAAAATAATTTTGTGGTTGGGGGGATCACCAGAACATTAGGAGCTGTACTAAAAGGCAACGGCATTAGGAAGGCTGGGTTAGAGTGATGGAAACACCACCTTCAGTAATGTATAGGTCTAGGTGGGACGATATGTTGAGAAGCACTAGGTTGATATTTTTGTTTAATAAAGGGTTCTATGACCTTGTAGCAGTACTTTTGTAAATGACTTGGCTGTGGTCACCAGGACTCCTTCCAAGAGATGCTTGAGGACCATTGTACTAGCACATTTCAAGAATAATTAAACAAGAGGCAGTATAAAGAGTCTCGCTTGGCATCTCTCAGAAGAGTCCAATATTCTTCACGTCTATAATGAGAATATAAGTCCTGAGAACTGTTCTTCTGTTACTTTAACCTTATAGGAAGAGCCGTTATCTCCCAACCCTGCACAGTTACTCTCATAGCGTTTTTTTTTCATTATGCCTTTTAAAAATGTTCTCAGGAGACTGTCTTTCTAAAGAAGTTTTAGCAGTCTATGGGTACTAAAACTAAATTCCTGCCCTCAAGACACTTCCAATCTACTGCAAGTGGTCTATGAGATTCATGGCTACATTTCAAGCGTTTTATAAACTGCTAAAATTATAAATCACTAGCAACATTGATCTCCATTTTCCTTTCCATCTGTAAATATTCATTGAAGAGAGATAATGGGTACAACTTCTGCACTTCTCAATGAAACACTTAAATTGATCTTGGCTATCACCTTTGTCCTACATACCCTTAATCTTCCCTCTCCACAACAGTGTGCAGTGAGCAGGAATTGAGAACCAATGCCCCATTCTTCCCCTAGTAACCACCAGTGAGTAGCATTTATAACTTGGGGAGTAAGTTCCTCCTACTGTCTCCGGTGATGCCCTCTGGTATCAGTCCTGTAGTAACTCCAAGAGCTCCCCATGGAGGTTAAGCTCCCAAGGTGGCAACTGCTTGACCAGGAAAGTGTCCTTTGTGAGTTACTTGTGTCTAATTTAGGTCTTCCCTTCTCCCTCTTCCCTAGGCATGTGTGCTGGTACCATCTCCCCAGTCTCAACTGAAACACAACCCATAAGCCAAAAGACACTATGCATTACTAGTCTAGTCACAGATAAAGATTCTGGAAATTTCAGTTTACTGATAATGTGGTAAGTATCCTAAAAGAGTGGCACAAGTTAGTAGAACACTCCTGAAGCAGAAAAGGGATTGGTGGAACAAAATTAAAATGACATTAAACCTGAGTCCGAAAGCAGTGTAAGATGTCATCAGATTAAAAAGAAAGAAAAGCACTTTATCTATATATATATTTTATGTGTGTCCATCTTTTCTCTTAAAAGTCATGTCATTCCCTAAAGTCAAATCCTTAGCTCAAAGTGGACAGAGGACATTGGCAAACAAGATTTATGTTTGATGAGGGAGAAAGTGGCATCAGTTCCCTGCAATATTGAAAGGCAGCACCTCATCCAAGGCTGTGTTTTGTGAGACACTGGGGAGCCGTCCTACTAAACAGGTGACAAACCAGCCAGCAGAGCAGGGATCTGAGCATTACGTTGTCTGCCTCCTCTATGCTGAATGGAGTCTAACATGATAGGAACTGTTTGTTATATTATTTACTATGTGTCTCTAATCTAACCTTTTTATGTGCATGGGCTTCCTATGGAGTGAGGAGACAAATCTACTCCCAGAAGAGATGTTACAAGAATGTTCGTTGAAATGTTGAATAACGACAAATTCCTTTGAGTTCCTCGCAACGTTCTAATCCACCAAGATGAAACTTTCATGTTTTGTCAGCTATTGTAATTTTGCTTTCACAAATGCAATACAAATTCTTCCCGTATAAGTGACTTTCACGTTTAGTGGTAACTTTCAGGAAAATTCTACTATTGTGATTTTAGATGGCATGTGTTTTAGGAGCTCTATAAAACACGCATACCTAAAAGGTTTATATTTGAATTCCTTTCATTTTAGTCAGCCGTAGACAAGTTTTTAGTCTACATTTTTAAATAATTGACTCCATTATATTTGATAAAATATATGTTAGTTCTGAAGGCAATAGTTAGCACTTACATAAAGAGCTTTAAAAAATCTTCAAAAAGCTTGTAAACCTAAAATAATTTTCTTCTCCTTTTTAGGCAAGTAAGCAGTCCCAGAATTCCTGGGTTTTACAAAAGGCAACTGAGGCAGAGAAATCAAATGGAATTACTAACACTCATCAAAGGAAGCTTAAAAGGGCAAGAATTTGCTATTCAGCTGAGCAAAAGTTGCTGCATCTTACACACACCATCCTCTTCGGCATCTGTTGACATAGGGTAAGCATCTAGGCTTGTCATAATTGCAGAGGCTAAGAGCTATAATTAAAACTACACAAAACTAATTGATGGACTTAGAAAGATTTAGATGCCTTGAAACAAAAGCAAGTGAAATAAACTAGTTTGGATTTATATCTGTGATTCATCAATTTTGTGTGTGGGTGTGTCATTTTTTAAATGAGGTAAGAATGCAAGTATTCAAATGTGCAATGTTCCCAATTTTGAAGAGCCTACTGGTTTGCACCGAAGCAGTGTATGTGTATGGGAACACATAAAGTGCAACTCCATTGTTGAGCAAAATATTGAATGAAAAGACTGGAAATGTACACAAAACCACTTTCTCAAAAATAGTTGGTTGATGTTCAACCATTTCCAGAGGGAGCATGTGATCAAAATCTGATAGTGTTGAAGAAAAAAAGTTCAAGTTGCAGTGAATGTATTTATGAGAAGCAATTTGGTAAATTGGTAATTTCAAAACACTGATGCGATGCTAAAAAAATTCATATGTCATAATCCAGGGATTTCGGAAGACAGATACCTCACCAACCAACTAGAAAAGATCCATATTCTTGCGAATTTTAAAGAAAGGTGACCCAACAGAATGTAGAAATTAGCAAAATGTCTCATTAATGTCATGTGCAAATTATATTCTACTACAAATAATTTTTTAATGTTGCAGAAGTATACCAAAAGGTACTATCAGAAATCCAAGTTAGATTCAGAATAGGACTTGCAATGATACAATAGGTCTTAGATAAAATAAAAATAACGGTAAGTGAGAGAGCACCAGGAAAATATTTATTTGTGCTTTATTGATTTGGGCATTTAGCTGAATGGATTATAAGAAACTGGATACAATTATGAAGAATGTGAATTATCAAACACTTCATTGTATTCAAGGGAAATTGTGTACATCAATGGGCAGTTAATTGAATAGAGACACTCCATGGTTTTACGGGTTTTTTTGTTTTGGGGGGCCATCACTGCCCTCTGGTGGTGGGAGTAGGAGGCCCAGCCTTTGCTCCTGTGGAGACCCGGCTGGAATTGAATCTCCATCCCAGTGGGTCGCAGTCCTGCACACAACCACTATGCCACCGGGGCTCAGCCCACTCCATGGTTTTAAAACAGGTAATATATATGTCAGGGTTGTATCTTTTTAGGATATTTATTGCATGAAGAGCAAATAGTCTGAGGAGCAAGACTATATGAACAACAACCTAGAACCAAAACTAGAAGAAGGTTCATTAACCACCTGCCATATTCTGATGACACAATTTTGCTTGATGAACATAAAGGTATGTTAAAGCACTTACTGGTGAAGATCAAAGTTACATATTTCAGGGTGGATTACACCTTAATTAATAAATAAAGTCCTCATAATTTAGTCAGTACATCATTGTAAACAAAGAAAAGATTGAAGTTGCCAAGGATATCAATTTACTTGGTTACACAATCAATACTTATAGAAGCAGCAGTCAAAAAACCAAAAAATTTGTTGCACATGGGAAATCTGATGCACAAGAACACTTTAATGTGTTTAAGTAGCAAAGAGCACTTTGAGGACTAAAGAAAGCTTAACCCACTCCATGGTATTTTTAGTCACTTCATATGCATGGGAAAGTTGGACAATGAATAAGGATATCAAAAATAAATCGATGTAACTGAATTGGGATGTTTGCAAAGAATATTGAAAATACCGTGGGAAGGACTTCCAGGAAGATGGTGTCAAAGCAGAAGAAATGCCCTATTTTGATCTCTCTTCATGTCACTTAGAGAATAACTGGTAAGGAGACCAAGTAAGGGAACCTAGACACAGGGCCCAGATTCTAGGCACTGTGAGACTCGGATCAGACTCCCCATTCTGATTCTTGCCCACAGAGGCATGCAGAGGAACAGCGGTGAGGTCTTCCCTTGTGCCATTGGAGTTCTCTCTTCTGCTTGGGCTGATGCTCCACCACCACCACCCCACCACCAATTCAACACAGGGAATTTAGAAGCAGGGCACCACAGAAGCAATTTAGAATTCCCACCCAGATTCTCGTTCGTAGAAAATGCACAGAACCATACTGAGGTCCCTTTTCCCTGGAATTCCCTCTCCAGCTCTGGCAGGAGCCTCACCCATCTGTCAAAGCAAGTCATCTCAGGGAATTTAGAAGCAGGACTTAGAAGCAAATCACCATGGAAGAAATTTAGACTTTCCATCCAGATTCTCACCCATGTGGAATACAGAGGATTCCACTTGAGGTCTCCCTTTCTCTGTCCCTGTGATCTTCCCTCTCCAGTTGTGCAACTTCTGCTCTCCTACCTAGACAGACCAACTCAAGGACTCCAGAAGAGGGACTGAGACTCAGGATACAGCAGGATGGTGTCTAAGGGTGTAGCCTGGGTCTACAGTTAAATAACCCCAGATTCTATGGAAAGAGCCACCCCACAGAGAGACAGAGACACAACTCTACTGTGTGGCATAACTGGCTCCAGATAGTTGTAAGACCTATTATTAATAGCCTTATGCAGACCATCTTTTGATTAGAAACCTCTCCTCCCTGAGGAACCCCCTAAAATAGCCTATATCTGCCTTAGGACCTTATATAAGGAGTGCAGAATTTGGAGTTGTGAAGCAAGCTATTGTAAAGGGGATTTCTGTTATAACCAAAAATATTTAAAGGACTGCAGTCCCCCTTTCATAATTTATAGGGTTGACAGGGACTATGATTTAATATATACATCACAAATCCCAACAACCAAAACTACTGAAGCCTGTTTCCTACACCTCAACAATACCTATTCTCCACCAACTTACCAATTAAATATATATCCACATAAATCCCTGAGCCCAGATACCTGAGTTACTCCCTGGCCCTCCGTGGCCTGTGAATACTGATCTCACAGCATGTGATAACCCTGACCAGTTCTTTCCTCACTTCTCACAACTGGCCTGGTGTGGCTGCTCACAAATACATTCTGTCACTAACTTGGGGCCAGATCCTGTGAGTCACATCCTCCTACACCATGGTTAATGAATGCTGGTTCACCTGCAAGCAAATGTCTTGCCCAGTGCCTTACTCATTGCTTATGAATAACCTGGTGCTGTTGCATGCAATCAGTGCCTGTAACCAGCCTGCACCCAAGTTGCATGAGTAGCTGCCTAGCCCCAGCTCCCCCATAAGATTTATAAGTTCCGGCCTGCATGGCATGCAATAGGTGTGTCTGGCACCACCTTCACTTTCCCCACTTACGCTGCCTAAGAGAGCCAATCATGCTACCATCCAAATATATACCTCTGTCTAGGAAGAGTCAACCCAAGTGAGATAGAGATGAAGCCTGAAACCACAGTGTAGCTGATTCCAGAGGGTCCTTAGAATCATTCTTATTAACCTCTAAGAAATAAAACAAAAGGATTCTTGACTCCTGGGAAAGTAGTGCCAAGATCCACCAAAATGGCACACAGGTTTCAACCCACATCAGCAGTCACTACAAACAAGAAAGCAAGAAAAAGATAATTCGATGCCTGAGGAGGAGCTGAAACTAGTCATGTATATAGAAGAGGCAGACTTTGAACTGACAAAGAAAGAACTGACTTATAGTCATAAAGGATATGAGGGAATCAATACAGAAAACGGAAGAAATAATACAGTCCACATAATAAAAGGAAACACAAGACTTAAGGGATGATGTAGTAGAAACAAATAAGTCAGTAAAATACCTAACCAACAGACTGGAAGTAGCCGAGAACCATATCAGCAACCTCAAAGGTACTCAAGCAAAATCCAGCAAGTGTGAAAGACAATCAAAATAATTAAAGAAGCTGAAGAAAACCTGAGAATGAATGATGCTATGAAGAAAAAGAAATAATTCAAATAATTGGGATACCAGAGCAAGATATAACAAAGAAATTAATGGCCCAAATAACAGAACTCCTGGAAGAAAACTTCTCCAATATATTAAAGGATGATCTGACAATCATCCAGGAAGCAGAGAAGACAACTAATCAGAATCCCAAGAACATACCAAGGCATATAGTAGTAAAACTATCCTACTTTGAAGAAAAGGAGAAAATCACCAGAGCAGCTAGAGAAAAAAATGTGGCTACCTAAAAGGGTAATTATCAGCATAAGCCATGAAGAAAAGGAGAGAATGGAGTAGTATCTAAGAGTTGTAAGACAATAACCATATGCCAAGAATTCTCTATCCCACCAAACTCTCTATAAAATAGAGGTAAAGTTTTACTCAGATAAGGAAAAATTTAGAGAAAACATTAAAAAGAATTCAGCACTACAAAAAAAAACTCTCCAACTCACTTTGGACAGAAGACCAACATCAACAGAACACAAACATAAGACCACCATACAGTGTAACACCATCCAGAAGTCAGCACACTCAGAGTAATGCCCATGATGTTTCTGACCCACTGAAGAAGAGAAGACAAGAATGAATCCCCCATACATAAACAACACACAACTCAGGAGATATATAGGAAAATAACACAAATGGAACAAGATGACAACAAAAGATTCACATATGGATGTAACTACTCTTGAATATCAATGGTGCAAAATCACCTATGAAGAGACAAAGACTGGGAGACTGGATTAGGAAACAAAGTCCATCAATCTCTTGACTATAAAAGACACATCTCAAATAAACAGACAAAAATAGATTGAGGATGAAAAGCTAGCAATAAATACACAAAAAGAATGGCAACCTAAAAAAAACAAGAATTGCAATTTTAATCCCTGAAAAAAACTATCTCAAAGTTCAGGATGTTATAAGAGATAAGTTTTGGAATTTTATAGTGCTTAGGGGATCAATAACCATTGAGCATGAAAAACATATACACATCTAAAGAGAGACCCATGAAAATTGTCAACCAAATACTTCAATAGATGAAAAAAGAAATCACAGTTTCCACAATCATAGTAGGAAACTTCAATATAGTACTCTCCAATAAAGACACATCAGTGGGAAATAAAGTCAACAAAAAGTCTGCAAAACTAAATTCTACAATCACACATCTCAACCTGATAGATATATTCAGAGTACTCCACCCAAGTGTAAAAAAAAAAAAACATGTTTTTTCAAGGATACGTGGCACATATTCAGAAATAAGTCACATGCTGGGACACAAATCAACACAAATAAATTCAAATAAATAAGGCTCATAAAAACTTCTTATTCTGAACACTATGCCATGAAACTGGAACTCAACAAAAGAAAAAAAAGGGTAAATAAAATACTTGGAGGCTAACTAACCTACTTCTTAAAAAGAATTGGGTGCAAGTCCAAACTAGAGATGAAATCTCAAAGTCCAAAGGGAGAAAATGAGAATAAAAATACAACAATCACTAAGCCCTAGGGGACACAGCAAAGGCAGTTTTCAGAGTATGCTTGATAGGGATAAACACACAAATAAAGAAGGAATAGAGACTTATGGTTGACACCCTACCACAAAACCTGCAGGAGCTGGAACAGAGTCAACAGAATGATCCTTCAAATAGCAAAAGGAAGGAAATTATAAAACTCAGAGCAGAGAAAAATAAATGAGAATCCAATGGGTTGGGAATGAGCAGACATCAAAATCCAGGATGAGAGAAAAAACAGGGAAGTGCAACGAACTCCAATGAAATTAAGAGACTAAGTATACTACTGTAGGACTCCACTCCAAAGAATTCAACAACTTGGAGGACATGAACCAATACCTGGAAAAACAAACCCTCCCCAAATTATTTCATATGGGTGTCAAAATTTGAACAGACCCATAACAAGAGAAGAAATTGAAAGAAAAAAAGAGAAGAAATGATAAGGTTATCAAGGAGCTACCAACTGAAAAAAAAAATCCAGCCCACATGGCTTCACAAGGGAATTCTATCAAACATTCATGGAAGAACTGATGCCAATCCTACACAAGATCTTCCAGAACATAAAAAAAGAACGTAAATTCTCAAACACATCCTATGACACTAGTATAACACTGAAACCAAAAATTCTCAAACACATCCTATGACACTAGTATAACACTGAAACCAAAGCCGGGCAATGCTCCCACAAGAGTATAGAACCATACGTTGCTGTATATCATGAATATAGATTCAAAATTCCTTAACAAGATCTTGGCCAATAGAAAACAAAATTCAATTCTTTTTTTTTTAACTCATTAGGCCCAAGTGGGATTCATACGAAGGATGCAGGGTTGGTTCCACATCCAAAAAGACATCAACTTTAATCATCAAATTGAAAGAAAAAGGACAAGACCCACACAATAATACCAAGAAGGCAGAAAAAGCATTTTACAATATTTGATACTCATTTCTAATAAAGAAACTCATGAAGATAGGATTAAAAGGAAATTACCTTGATATACTAAAAGCTATATATGAAAAACCAATAGCCATCAATACAATCAACGGAAAAAGACAAACATATTCCCACTAAAACAAGGGGGAGTTGACAAGTATGCCCCTTGTCCCCACTTCTATTCAACATTGTTATGGATGTCCTAGCTAACAGTATAAGGAATCAAAAGGATCTCATAAGCATATATCTGGGTGAAAAGTGAAATTAATGTTATTTGAAGATGAATGACATGATTTTACAGAGAATGAGCCCCAAAGATTCAAGATGATTGATGGAGATTATACTGGAATATAGTCGAGTGGCAGGATCAACAAGCAGAAGTCACTAGTGAGAGGACTACAGAAAGAGATCAAGAAGATATTACTCTTCTTAATATCCAAGCATAAAACTGAAATATATAGGGATATACCTTACCAAAAATACCCCAAAAACTTGTACGAGGCAAGCTCCAGAACATTGTAACAATCCAAAAGGGATTTGAAGACTTGATATTGTAAAGATGTCAAATTCTGCCTAAGGTACAATATCAATTCAATCCCAATGCAACTCCCAGCATTATGTTTCAAAGAAATAAAAAAAACTGACTACTAAATTTGTATGGAAAGAGAAGCCCAGAATTGACAAGGCAGGCTTTCACTACTTGAATCTAAAACTTATTATACAGCCACAGTTGTTAAAACAGCATGGTACTGGAATAATGATAGATACTATGACCAATGGATAAGAAAAGAAAACTCAGATATCAATGCTGGAAAAACCCAATATAGTCTGCAGAAAAATGAAACAAGATCTTTACCTCACTCCACATCCAAATGAAAACTCAAGGCAAATCAACGACCTCAAGGTAAAATCCCAAACTATCAGGGTAATTAATGAGAAAATTAAGATAATGCTAAGAAAAGTAGTATAGTGAATACATTGACTATTAAACTAAAGTGATCAGACATCCATTTTTTAGCAATTTAACATCCCGTGTTATTTTAAAATTAAAATAAACATATTGCAATACTATTTTTGCATTCTATGAAAATGTTTGTTGCTCCACATAGACCAATTTTTTAATCAAGAAGCACTCCCCTCCACCCCCCGGTCAATGGTATTCCACTTAAAATCTGGTCACTTTATATAAGACAGGGAAGGATACATACCCAGAGAAACATAAAGTAGAAGAGTGAAAACTACTAAAGATAAAACACTTGCGTGCATCAAAAGATTTCACCAAGAGAGCGAGAGCCCACAGACTGAAAAAGATATTTAGTAAAGACAGATCAGAAAAGGACTTATTACTAAAACCTACAGAATCCTTCATGTATACAATAAGAAGAAAAACCAATTAATATTCCACTGAGGAGGTGGTCAAATATTTGAACAGAATACTCACAAAAGAGGAAACACAAATGGCTGATAGACATATGAGAAAATGTTCTCAGTCATTAGCCATCCCAGATATGGAAATCAAAACAAATATGAAATACCACTTAACACCCCAAAAATGTTGGAGGTGGTGTGGTGAGATAGGATCACTCATTCACTGTTGTTGGTTGTTTAGATACATACAGTCATTGTGGAAAGGGATTTGAGATATGAGAAACAGATGTAAATCTAGCAACCATGCAACCAGAAGAAAGAAGAAATAGACCATGAACAGACATTTGCTCCCCTGAGTTCTGTACAGTTTAAAAACACAAAAATTAGAAAGAGTCTCAATTTCCATGAATGGCTGAATGGATAAAGCAACACTCTCGTTACATACAATAGAATACTGCACATTCCTGAAAATTAGTGATGAAACTATGAAACACTTCATTTTATGGAAAGAGTTGGAGGATATTATACTAAGTGAAGTTAGCCAAGCACAAAAGATCAGGTACAACATGAGTCCAGTGACATAAGATGAAACAGCAAAACAGGCACAAGGGAAAAGGCACACAACGCAACATTCCCGGGCCAAGGAGCAGATATTCTGCGATGAGCCAAATCAAACCCAATGAATGATTCATGCATCAAAAACTGATAGAGAGAGGGCTTCCGACAAGATTGCACTGGGGTAAAAAAGCTGTGTTGAGAGCTTCTGCAATTGTTGAGCTTGGAGATAAAGAATTTGAAGGGTGGGAAGGGGTAGGTGTGGGTTCCAGGATCTATAATTCACCCTTGCAGTGCTCCACTGCTCTTCTCCAACAAATTCCCTGTAGCTCTCTCCCAACCTGACCCGCCGTAAGCACGGTGAAGCTCCAGAGACATGTGGTCTGGTGCTAGGGCCATCCCAGCCTGCAGCACCTGTGTCACAGTGAGTTTGTATCATTACCAGACCCCCAAATGCCCTCTGGGGCACACCCCCCCACACACACACACACACAACACTGCCTTCTGTGGTGCTCCAATCTGCCACAGAGACAGCCTACACTACTTCCTGCATAGCAACACCCTGAGAAAGGCACACAATCTGCCCTCCAAATAGGTAATCCTAGCTATCGAGGAAGAGAGTGTACCCCTAATGAGAACAGAGAAACAGTCCTATTCTGTAGCATAGCTGGCTACAGGTTAGCCCTCAGAATTATTCTTATTAGCCTTCTAGAGATATAATTCAGAACTCTTGACTCCTGGGAATATGGCACTGAGCTCCACCAAAATGTCATGCGGACAACAAACTGAAGAAGCAACCTCTATAAGAAAGCAAGAGAGACAAAATGCCTCGTCAGAGGAAGACTTGAACCTAACAGTGCTCATGGAAAAAGAAGTTATTGAACTCCCACAGAAAGAAATCTTGAGGATGCTCCTTAGAGTCATACAGGATATAAGGATGTCATACAGGAAAAGGACGAAACAACAGAAAACTCAGAGACCACATACCAAGCCTGAGAAAATCTGAGAACAATGGGTGATGTTATAAAGAGAAACAACGTTTATGTAAGCAGGATACCAGAACAATGAAGAAGCCATATCCAAAACAGTGAGGGAACTCCTGGAAGACAACTTCCCCAACTTAATGAATCAGAATCAGACAACCATCAAGGAAGCAGAAAGGACACCAATAAGACTGCACCCCAGAAAGGGCATATAGTAGTCAAATTATTTGACTGAAGAAAAGGAGGAAATCATGCCTTTTTTGAAAAAGGGAGTCACATATATGAGCATTCAGATAAGAACATGCTCAGACTTATCAGCAGACACCAGGAAGAAGAGGAAATAGTGGAGTAGCATCTTAGGAAAGTTGAAAGAGAATAATGCCAACCCAAGAATCCCCTATACTTCCAAACTATGCTTAAAAATACATGGAAAAGTAAGAGTATTCTTGGACAAGGAAAAACTCTGGTAATACTTTAAAAGAAACCCAGAACTACAAAAAATTCTTCCCACCTCCTTTTGGACAGAAGGCCAACATTTACTGAGCAGAAATAGGGGACCATCATATAGCACAACACAATAGAGAAGTCAACACACATAAAACAAGCCCCAAGATAACAATGACATCAATAAATGCACATAAGAATTCCCCACACCAGTAAAAAAAAAAAAAAACACTGACAAGGAAGAAGCTAGGAAAAAACCTTACACAAAAGGTATGAGGTGACAACAAAGAATCCAAAGATGGGTTTAATATGCCTTAACATCAATGGTCTGGCAACCCATTAAAAGACAAAGGCTAGCAGATTTGATTGGAAATCATAACCCATTGATGTGCTGTCAAAAAGAGGCACACTTCAAGGTCGCAGACAAAATTACATTGAGCATTAAAAGCTGGTGGAAAGTATACCAAGTAAATGACAACTTAGAAAAGCAGCAGTTGCAATTCTAATCTCTGACAAAATTGATCTCAAAGTATAAGACATAACAAGAAATAAGGATGGTCGCATAGAATGTACAAGGGATCAATATAGCAAGATCAAGCATAATAAATATATATATGCCCAATGAGAGACACACAATATCCGTCATTCAAATTCTTCAAGAGGTGAGAAAAGAGATCACAAGTTCACCAATCATAATAGGTGACTATAATACTGCACTCTCTGAGAAAGCAGGGGAAATTACAATGGATCCTAACTAAATTAAAAGATTAACTGCAGGGTACCAAGAACATTTGTCCTACAATAAATATAACAGCTTAGGGCATTGCAGAAAAAAGTGTATATAACAATTTAGAAGACATTGAAAAACAATCCCTCCCCAGATTATACCTTGCAGATGGGATCCAAATAGATAAGTTTATCAAGAAACTACCAACTAAATAATTTCCGACCAGCTGGAGTCACAGGACAATTCTACCGAGCATCCAGGAAAGAGCTGACACCAATGTTAAACAAGCTCTTCAAGAGTTTAGAAAAGGACAGAAACCTCCCAAACTCATTTATGAAGCTGGTATAATACTGATACCCAAAGCGGGCAAGGAATTCTCAAGAATAGAGAACCATAGATCAAAATCTCTTAAGAACATTTATGAAAAAACTCTCAACAAAATTTGACCAATAGAATACAAATATATATCAAATGGTTTATCATCTGAAAGTCCATTAACATTATCCATCACATTGACAAAAAAGGACAAGACCACATAATAATGTCAATATAATATCAGCACACACAAAATACTTGACACCCATTCCTAATCCAGACACCTAAGTAGATAGAATTTGAAGGAAATTACCTCAATATAATTCAAGTTTTATAAGAAAAACAAACAGCCAGTGGATAAAAGATGAAAATAATCCCACAGAAAAAGAGGACCAGACAAGGATGGCCCTTGTCACCACTTTTATACAACATCATTGCAGCACTCCTAGCTTATAACAAAAGGCACCGAAGGGAAATCAAAGGTATTCATCTGGGAAAAGATGTGAAATTATCATTATTTCCAGATGACATGATTCTATAAATTGAAAACCCCAAAATTTGCACAATAGGAGTTCTGGAAGAGGTAGAGGAAAATGGTAGAGTGGTAGGATACAAAATCAACAAACAGAAGTCATTTGGATTGGTATATACATCAAATAAGATCATAGAAAAGGAGATAAAGAAAGAAGTACCCTTTAAAATAGACATATAGGGAAGCATAAATTGAGATATTTAGGGATTACCCAACCAAATAAAGAAAAGATCTGTTTGAGGAAAACTCTAGAACATTATTACAAGAAATCAAATGGAACTCTCACAAATGGAAGAATATACCATGCTTATGGATTGGAAGGTTCAACATTGCTAAGATATAAATTTTAACCCAAGGCACATTACAAGTTCATTGCAATCCTGATACAAACACCACCATCTTTTTTCCAAAAAATGGAAAAACTGACTACCAACTTTGTATGGAAAGGGAAGAAGTTCAGAATTAGCAAAGACCTCCTCAATAAAGGGAATGAAGTCTAACGGCTCACATTACCTGACTTTCAAACCTATTATACAGCTACAGTTGTCACAAAAGCATGGTACTTGTATAATGACAGATACTTCAACCAATAGAAAGAAACAGAAAATTCAGAAATAAAGTCAACTGCATACAGACAAGTGATAGCATCAAATGTGATGTGGATGCCCTCTTTTTTTCTATACAAATGTGTGGAGTGTTTTATTCACTCAGTCGTTTTCCTTTTGAGTGACCTTTTAAATTTTTATTTGAATAACTCATTTTATTGAGCTCTAACAGTTCTTAAAACAATCCATATATCCATCATATCAAGCACAAATGTAAATATGTTGGCATTATCCTTTTCAAAACATTTTCTTTTTACTTGAGTCCTTAATAGTGGCTCCTCTTTTTTTTCTTGCCTTCTCCTCACCCCACCCTCATGAACCCTTTATCAATTATAAATCCATTATCATTTTATATGCTAGACTGTCAGCTGTCTTCCTTCAACCACATTCCTATTGTATGTTCCCCCCAGGTGAGTGGGGTTATACATCAATCATTGCAATCAGACGCCCATATCTCATCCTTCTCCCTTCTTCCCCCTACCCTCATGGTATAGCTACTCCCCTTACTGTTCTTCAGAGGATTATCTGTCCTAGATTCCATTTGTGAAGAGCTCTTATCTGTACCAGTGTACATACTCTGGTCTAGCTGGATTTGTAAGAAAGAACCACACTCATGATAGTGGGAGGGAGGAAGTATTGAGTGGTTAGAGGAATATTGTGTGTTTCATTGGTGCTATGCTGAACCCTGGTTGGCTCATCCCTTCCTTGGGACCCTTCTGTGAGGGGGTGCCCCACTGTCTACAAATGGACTTTGGGTCTCCACTCCAGGTCCGTTATTTGCCTCAATATGATTGTTTATGTTGGGTCTTTGGAAGCTTGATACTTGATCCTGTCAACAACAAATTATCACTCAGACTAGTGGGTTTCTTCCATGTGGGTTTTGTGGCTTCCCTTCTGGATTACAGCTTGTTTATATTCAAGCCTTTAAGATCCCAGATGCTATGTTTTAATTTCTGGAAACCATCAGCTTTCTTCATCACTTTATCATATACATCGTTTTGTCTTCAGTGATCATATCAGAAAGATGAGCAAAAAACAAAAAAAATCCATGTTATTAGAAGAAAGTATTCTTTCATTGAGGGAGGACTTGAGTAGAGATCCAATGTCTGTATAATACCTTAATACTTATCATATAACTATATATACATAGACCTATATCTCTGTCATATATAAATATATATATTCATATATATGTGCCTGAATTTAATCCTCTATAAATGTCTTTTGCCTCCTAGTTCTTTCCTCTATTTCCTTCTACTTCCCCCCTCCTCAGTTATCATGTTTGACCTTCACTTAGCTCTCAGTAATTCCTCTCGGCTACATTGCATTTGATCAAACTCCACCAAGCATTCTATGCCCTCCTTGTGATCAATTTTAGATTACTGTTGTTCCCTAGTCCCTGGGCTTGTTGGCTCCTCCTTTCCTTTCCCCCACCTACCCCTGTCCATATCCCCATGAAATCATTGGATACCATTGTTTTTTTCCTCAGAATTGTTTATCCTGCCTATCTTTTATAGATAGACAATAGACATGGGGAAAAAACATAAACAAAAAGCCTGCATATCATTCCAGGTTTTTATGCTGACCCTTATGAATGTTTTCTGATTGAGTATGATGAGGTGTCAAACCCTGTTCCCAAAGTCTATTTTAGGATTCCTCGGGGACTTTTTTGCTGTGCTACCCTTGGTGCTCTGATGCACTCCCTTCATGTTTTGTGTATGTGTGTGTGTGTCTGTGTGTGTGTAGGGGGGCTTAGACTGGGCACTATGTTTCCAATGCTGTCCTCTTTAGCACTATGTATCAGTGAGGGTACACTGTGTCTTGTGGAGGGTTCAGCCCTATGATCCTCTCTGTTCAGTGATGGAATGCCAACCTTGAATCTCGGTGGACCAGATTGCAAATCTCTCTCTCTCTCTCTCTCTCTCTCTCTCTCTCTCTCTCTCCCTGCCCTCTACCCCTAGTGTTTGCTCCCCTTTGGTCTGAGCTCCTCTTCCTGGGCTATATGATGCTGGATAATCTGGATAACTACCTGCAGAAAAATGAATCAAGACCCTTACTTTACTCCATACACAAGAACAAATTCAAGGTGGATCACAGACCACAAG
Organism: Nesogale talazaci; assembly: GCA_004026705.1. Taxonomy (NCBI): domain Eukaryota; kingdom Metazoa; phylum Chordata; class Mammalia; order Afrosoricida; family Tenrecidae; genus Nesogale; species Nesogale talazaci. Next base: position 33,288 of record PVJH01003102.1, on the reverse strand, counting down.
GTAAAATCCCAAACTATTAGGATCATCAATGACAGAATTGGGACAAAATCAAGAACCTTGGCATAGATTATACATAGGCCAGCTGAAAGAGAGAAGGACACACACACACACACACACACACACACAAAGCTAAAATAGACAAGTGGGACATATTAAAGATAAATCATCTGTGTACATCAAAAGACTTCATCAAGATAGTAATAAGAGGGACCACAGACTGAAAAAAGATATTTATCAATGACATATCAGACAAAGGGCTTATTAGGAAAACCTACAAAACTCTGCAAGCCAGAAATAAGAAAAAAAATGATTTTCCCACTGAGTACGTGGGCAAAGGACCTGAACAGAAGATTCACAAGGGAGGAAACCTGAACAGACAATAAGCATATGAGAAAGTGCTTCAGATCATTAGCCATTCAGGAAATTCAAATTGAAACAAGTACGAGATACTACCTAACGCCCACAAGGATAGCCCAATTCAAAAAAAGAAAACAACAAATGTTGCAGGGAGTGTGTTTAAATAGGAACTCCAATCCACTGCTGGTTGTAGATATGTTTAGTCACTGTGGAAAGTGATTTGGCAATATCTAAAACACATGACAATTGGTTTATCTTTTTTGTTTTGTTTTGTTTTGTTTTGTTTGGGAGGTGGGGCATCACTGCCCTCTGGCGGTCGTGGGAGCTACCCAGCCTTGCTGCTGCTGAATTTGAACCGCCAAGCCAGTGGGCTGCAATCCAGCACTCAACCACTACGTTACCGGGGCTCAGCCTCAGGTAACTGAGTTATCTTATAACCTAGCAATCACCCTACTGGGCATATACCCAGAATAAGTAAGAAACAGACCACAACTAGACATCTGCACTCCAATGTTCATTGTGGCAGCTAAAAATCACAAACAATTAGAAACTACCTAAGTTTCCTTCAAGAGAAGAATGGATTTAAAAAGCTCTGGTATATACACACAAGGGAGTATTATGTATCCCTAAAAAGCAGCGATGAAAACATGAAGCATATAGTCTCATGGAAAGAGATGGAGGAAATTATGTTGAGAGAAGTTAGCCAAGCATAAAAGGACTAGTACAACATTAATTCACAAATTCAAACAGCAAAATGGATACAGAGAAAAATGGACATAACATAATTTCTGAGCTAAGAACCCAGTACTATATCAGGGGTCAGACCAAACTCAAGGATGTATAAGGCATCAAAAATAAAAAGGAGAAATAAAAGGTGCAGTTAGCACCAGAGCTGAAAAATACCTTTTTCTCTGCTCTTGCCTTTAGGGTGCTCAGAGAGAGAGGAGGGAATATATATTTTTTTAATTATGCCATTGAGGGATCAGGGCACTAATCCACCCTTGAGGGCAGTATTGTTTATGTCTCCACAGGAAAGGCAGAGACAAGATCTCATTCTGGTGTGACAATCCTTGAGGACTATGTACCTGCACAGAGCAACTCAATAACAGAGAGGACTGCATGACCTGGCCCAGCCCCAGCTCAAGTTATGATGACCTCCTCCCTGGATGACATCAATCCAGAGGACAGCTGGACTGAAGATACAGTTCAGTGAGAGCAGCCCATCTGTCCCATCCACATGGGAACAAACTGAGTGGAAAAGAGAGAGTAGACCTCATTCTGGAGCATCAAGTCTTAAGAAAGACAATACTGCTTGAGATACCTAGTTCATGGAGAGGACTGAAGAGCCAGCCCCAGTTTGAGACATGTCATCCCCCCGCCCCCTTAGATCACAGTGCTACAGAAGACAGTACTACAGACATAATACAAGGAGTAGAGCCAGCCTGACCTTCCCACAAGCAGGAAAACCAAGAAGGGAATTCAACAGATCACCAATGGGAGCAAAGCCACAAAATCCCTGCAGAATTCCAAAAATAGATTCCTGACATAGGGGCCAGCACATAGCACTTCATTTGAACTGGTTGAGGGATATTCTCAAAGGTCAACATTTAGAACCAGAACTATGTATGAGTTTGATTGTTGCTGTCCCCCCCCCCCACTTTTTATGTCTGTCTATATAAGATAGATAGGGAAAGCAATCCCAAGGAGACAGCAATGGGAACAATGTTTTTTTTTTTGGGAGAGAGCGCAGGAGGGGAGCATGGGAAAGAGGACACATGGGGGAGGAGAGCAGTGAGTCAATAATATCAGGGATAAAAAAATAACAAGGGCCATAAAATCAATAGTGAGGAGTGGGTAATATTTGTGGTGGTGCTTGACCAATTGTAATGTAAGAAATTCTGAGAGGAATTTCTAAGAGACCAATGGTGGGGCAAAAGAAAGGAAAAAGAAATAGAGGAAAGAACTAGGAAGTAAAGTATATGTGTATAGGTATGAGTATACATACGTATATATGTAAATATATAAAATGGACATATTTGTCAGTATATGTAAAGATAGATGATAGCTAGATAGATAGATGTAAATACAATAAGGAAGCAGGTGAACTTTGGGCCTCTACTTAAATCTTACTTCTGTACAGGAATGGTTAGGTCTAATAATGTGGCATTGTATAATATTCACCTTCCCAACATTATCACTGAGGACAAAATAAGAGTTTTGTAAATGTGGCGAAGAAAGCAGATGATGCATGCCCTTTAAAACATCTAACATCTGAGGTCTTAAAGGCTTAAATTTCAACAAGCTGCCATCTATCAGGGAAACAACAAAAAGCCCATATGGAAGAAACCACCAGTCAGGGTGATTATGAGGTGTCACTGGGAACAGGTCTCAGAAGTTCAAAAACAGACAATCAAGTTGGATGTAAGGGAGTGTAGTCAAAGTGGAGACCTATAACTCACCTGTAAGATAATTGGACAGTCCCTCACAGAATAGGCACTCAGAAGGGATGATACATATCCAGAATAATATCAAGCGTGCAGTACAGTACTGATGAACACATAACTATCCTCTAGTTCTTTAGTATATTCTTCCCCTACTGTTATGACCTTAGTTTTGAACCCACTGATCTTGCTAGACCTGGGCATGTACGATCATGATGTTTTGATGCATGGAATCCATGACAGATAAACCCCTCAGAAACAGTAACTGGAGTAATGGATCCATGAATGCATGCGAAAAGAAGCAGGAAAAAGGACATAGGGGGTGGGGGATAACAATAATAATAAGGGTTTCTGGAAGTTAGGCTGGGGGAAGAAAAGGATAAGGGGGAGCTGAAATCAAGGGGTTCAAGAAAAAAGAAAATGTTTTTAAACTGATTATAATAGCACAAAACTGTTTAATGTCATTAAACTATGAAATGTTATAATATCCGTAAGAGCTCCCAATGAAATGATTAAAAAGTGTTTTTTAAAGAAGTAGAAAATACCATGGACTGCTAGAAGAACCAGCGCCCTGATGACATACTGAGTTACTTCTTGGGCTGCTAAGAACACATCACCAGTTCAAATCCAGCAGCTGCTCCCTGAGAGAAAGATAAGCCTTCAGAAATGCAAACAGGAAGCTCTACTCTGACCTAGGGATTGCTATGAGTTAGAATGGACTCATGGCAGTGATTGGTGAGTGGGCGAGAACAAATAAGTCTGTCTTGGAAGAAATACAGTGAGAATGCTCCTTGAATGGGAAAGTCATAAGACTTTACCTCATATACTTTGGACGTGTAATCAGGAGCAACTTATCCCTAGTGAAAAGTATCATACATATTAAAGTGAAGGGGTCAGTGAGAGAGAGGAATACCTGTTACAAATTTTAGTGTATTCTACTCTTTTTATAGAGTTTCTCCCTCTGCTTTAGTTTGTTATTTTTGCTGGATTTTGTTTTGTTTCTTTTTTTATATTTTCCTTTATATGAAACCCATGATAGATAAATCTCTAGTGACAGTAGCAAGATTAATAATTTCATAAGGTTATGGCAGGTGCAGTTTGGAACAAATGGGGAATTAATAATAATGAGAATAAAAAGAAAACATTCTAAAATTTCTTGTGGTGATGACTATAAAACTCTTTTAATATGTTCAAATCATTGAATTGTATGATTTATGAGTCAAATGTCAATAAAACTTAAAACTTCATAAATGAAACAGAAAGGAAGGCCCTCTATGAAAAGGAAGAATGAGCACAAAGGTAAATAACATTTAGAAGGAGTGTGTACAGTAAGGTACTAGAGTATATGCTGGTTGTATAATCTGTTGTCAATTTGAGGCTTAAGAGTGAAGGAGTATAGTTTAGCCTATAAATCAGGTTGCAGCTTGATGACTTCGTTTGGCGACAGTAATGAGATAAATACTTACTGGAGGTGGGACACAGACACTCCCTGTGAGACCTTATGCTGAGGCAGCCAGAACCTGGAGCTGTAGGACACATGTGGAGACCCAAGCCAGTGCTGAGATGCTTCTACCACCACTGGATCCACAAGACCTCCCACCCACTGGCCTGTGATCTTCCTGCATTCAGTGTCATTAAATGTGTTTCATGAGTCTAAAGAGGAACTTATAGATTAGTATCAGATATATGGGCTAATGCAGAACTTATGGACTTGTTCTGGACTGGGCTGGGGCGTTTCTCAATATTCAATTGATCTTGTATATAAAGCTATTTCTTATATCGGTGTCCATGAATTTGTTTCTCTAATCTTCCCAGACTAACACAAGTACCTAGGATCATTTAAAGTCAGAATAAAGCCAACAGTACCTAGCAACAACACCAGCATTTGGAATTGCTGAACCATATGCTATTTCTGTTTTCATCTTTTTATTGGGGACTCTTACAAATATTATAACAATATATAAATCAATCAAATCAAGCAAACTTTTTCCCACCCCCCCCATATCAATCAAACTTGTACATATCTCATTTTCAAAACATTATCTTTCTACTTGAGACCTTATTATCAGCTTCATTTTCTTCCCTCCATTCCCCTCCCTTTCAACCCATGAAACTTTGTGTGTCAGTCTGAGTAGAATAGAGAAACAAATCATATGTGTATAAGAAAGAGCTTAATATACAAGAACAATTGAATATTGGAAAAACATCCCAACCCAGTCCAGGTAAAGTTCATAAGTCCTATATTAGCCCATATGTCTGATACCAATCTAAAAGTTACTCTTCAGACGCATGAAACACATGCAATGATGCCAAATGCAGGAAGATCACAGAGAAGTTGATACAAAATCTTGTGGATCCAGTGGTAGTAGAGCATCTCAGGGCTGGCAAAGGTCTCCATGTGACTCCTAAAGCTCCCAGAGAGTGAGCAGAAAGAGAGGAAACACAGGAGTTACCAGAATCCTCAGGAGATGACGAGGCCCACATAGACGTCTCATTGGCTATACCCTGATTGATAGGCTAGACTCCACCCCTATATTCTTAATCCTCAAAATGACACCAGATTATGTAATTACCACACCTTGGTAAATTATACATATTGTATCTCCATTCTTATCTTGTACCATCCACTTATGTTCATATTTTATACCATCCACTGTATCCCTTCATCCACATTTCTTCATCCACGTTATTCATCCTCCTCAGGGGTGGGATTGGGGTTATACATCAATCATTACTGTCAGTTTCCCTTATCTCTTCTTCCCCCCTCCTCCATTCATGGTGTCACTAATCCCATTGCTGTTTATGAGGCATTTATGTGCCCAGGTTTCTGTGTCTCATAAGTTCTTATTTGTACTGATGTAGATTTGTGAGGTAAACCTGGGGTTATGATAGTGAGGAGGAGTAAGCATTAAAGAACCAGAAGAATGTGTATTTCATTGGTGCTGTTCTGCACCCTGGCTGAATCATCCCTTCTGTGGGGAGATGTCCAGTTGTCTACAGAGGGTCTTTGGACCTACAATATAACATTTCTCCTACACATCGATATAATTGTTTTGTTTTTGATATTCTGATTTCTGATCCTGTGGACAACTCATGATCACACAGCGTGGTGTGCTTCTTCCATGTGGACTTTCTTGTTTCCATGCTAGATGACCACTTGTTTGCCTTCAAACCTTTAAGACCCCACACATTACATCTTTTAATAGCAGGAAACCATCAGTTTTCTTCACCACATTTGCTTATGCACACATTTTGTTTTTAGTGATTGTGTTGGGAAGGTGAGTATCATGGAGTGCCAGGTTATTGACACTTCATTGTATTCAAGGAAGACTTAAGTAGAGACCCAAAGTCCCTCTGCTGCCTGAGTAATTCAACATACAAATATTGTACATAGATAAACACCTCTGTCCTTATATATTAATGTATTTGCATATGTACAATCTATATTTATGCTCTATTTATGGCTTTTGCCTCCTACTTCTTTTGTCTGTTTCCTTTTACTTTCCTCCTGCCCCACAATCATGTTCACCTTCATTTGGTTCTCAGTCATTCCAATTGCCTGCATTGCATTTGATCAAACCCCACAAAATCTTCTATACCCTCCTTGCCATCAATTTTAGATTCATTTTGTTCCCTGGACCATGAGTTTATTGGCTCTTCACTCCCTTTCCTCTGTTTTCACCACTGCCATTTCTCCCCAGAACCATCAGTCCCATTGTTTTCTCCTCAGGATCGCTTATCCTGTCTATCTTTTTTTTTTTAGCTTCAAAATGTTTATGGGGGAAAAGTCCATTTTTTTTCACTTGGGAGTAATTTTTTATTTTAAATATAGATTTTATTGGGGGCTCTTATAGCTATTAAAACATTCAATATATCATTTGTAGCAAGCACACCCATACACATGTTGCCATATTCATTTTCAAATATTTTCTACTTGACCTCTTGACATAAGCTTCTCTTTCCCCCTTTCCTCTAGTTCTTTATTTTTTCAATTCCAGCTCCAAATATCTCCCCTTTCCCCTGCTCCTCCCTCATAAACGCCTAATAATTTACAAATTGTTACTACCTTTTCATATTGCACACTGTCGAATGTGTCGCTTCATCCACCCCCTGTTGTCCGCACTCCAGAGAGTAGGTCATATGTAGATCCCTGAAATCAGTTCCTCCTAGTATCACCACTCTCTCCACTAGTCCCGAGGGATCATCTATCTTAAATTCCCCATGTTTCCGACTCCAGTGTACATCCCCTGGTCTAGCTGAATCAGTCTAATAGAATTGGGATCATGATAGTGGGTGGGAGGAAGCATTTGAGAACCTGCCTATCTCATATAGACATTTTTTTTAAAAAAATTTAAAGCCTATAAACAGTTTCCAGTCTATCTGCTGACTTTCGTGTATGTCTTCAACTAAGGCTGATGAGATGCCAGGTACTGCCCCTGAGTCAGCGGTCTGTTTCTGGATTCCTCAGGGACTTCATGACTTTGTTCCCTTTGCTGCTCTACTTTGCTCTCATCATGATTTGCCCTGCCGTGAGGGGGTCAGACCAAACTCATTTCTTGCACTGTGTCTCTATTGTTGTCCCCCGTAGTGCTGTGGGCCAGTAAGGAGGCATCTTGTCATGTGTTGGGGCAACCCTAAGGTCTTCTCTGTACATTGGCTGCTCAGAGCAGGAATGTCATCATGGAGCCTTGGTGAACCGGGATGAGATTCTCTGTCTGTCTGTCTCTCTCCCTCTTAGTTTGCTCCCATGTGGTCAGGACAAATTGGCCACTCTTCCCAACATATATCTTCAGTACTGTATTCTGTAGTATAGTCTTCTAGGTGGGAGTCAACATAGCTTGAATTGGACTCTCTCTGTTAATTCATTGCTTCATGTCCATATGTTGCGCTAAAGACTTGGTGCACTGTATGAGGTCCAATTTTGCTCTCCCTTTCTCTCTCCCTTTCTTGAAGAGACATAAATAGAATGCTCACCATGGGTGGATTAGTGCCCAGCTCCCCCAGTAACATTTTCTGTCCCCACCCCCTTTTTTAGTTGGAGGCTATATCCATCCCTGGGTTGGGTCTGAGTAAGTACCATACCATTTCCACACTGGTTGCACCAGTGTTCAAATCTAACAGCTTAAGAGAGTCTTAGTTTCTCTACAGCTTCACCAGAATTTATTAATTTCTGTTTTTTATTTCGAACTTTGTTTTTTATGCTGATGTTGGATGATATCTCAATTTTTTTATTGTTATCTTTCTAAGACCTAATGATCTCAAACATTTCTTTACTTTTGTTGGCTTTAAGTGTTTTTTTTTTTAGTGAAGTGTCTGTTATGTCCTAAATTTTAAAAATGGGATATTTGTCCTTTTATTGTTGATGTATTGAAGTTTTCTTTAAAATTAGAAATCAATCCCTTGTTCAATGCTGCCACCACCACCTCCATCTGTAAGTTTTCTTTTTATGTTTCTGATAAGATCTTTCAATGCACATGTCTAATTTTAGGGAAGTCTCATTCATTAAGTGTATCTCCTGCTATTTATTTGATAGCTCATTTATGCCAGGTAATAGGTCTCCTAAGTTTGACCCCAGTTTTTTACTGATGACCTTTGTTTTTTTATGTTTTACATTAAGTCTCTGATCCATTTTGAGTTTGCTTTTGTATATAATGTGAGTTATGGTTCCTTTGCTCTTGAAAATACATATCTAGTTTTCCCAGGACTATTGTTAAAGAAACTATCTCTCTCCCACTGAGTGATCTTTTGCCCTCTGTCAACAACTACTGTCCATAGCCAGATAGCTTAACTTTTGGGGCCTACCTGTCTATTGTGCTGGTATCCAACTGTTTTCACTACCATTGCTATGTAAAAGATTGTGAGCTTTTTAAGTATGAATGCCTAAGTTTTTAAAACATTTTGTTTGGTCACAAAAGAAAGCATAATGATGAATAGCTAGGTAGCATTCTAAAATAAGAGAAAAAGAAGGTTTTTCCAGGTATATGGTAGCTGTCATATTCCTATGTAGGAAATGTGAGTGCTGGATACAGAACCCTAAACATATATTATTTCTCCAATTATTCTATGCCTTTTATCTCATTATCTTCTGATTGACCACTCTTGATAATTTTCTTAGCCAGTGTAAATCACTCTTTATAATTTTTGAATCATTTTATTAGATGCTCATATAATTCATCACAATATATACAAACATGTGTTGTGTCAAGCACATTTGTGCATTTGTTGCCATCATCATTCTCGAAATATTTGCTTTCTACTTGAGCCCTTGGTATCAGCTCTTCATGTTTTCCTTCCCTCCCTCATGTACTCTTAATAATTTATAAATTATTATTATTTTGTCATAGCTTACACTACCTGACATCTCTTTTCACCCACTTTTCTTTTGTCTATCTCCCAGAGAGCAGGTTATATGTAAATCCTTTTAATTGGTTCCCCTTTCTACCCCATCTTCCCTCCATCTTCCCAGTATCGCCACTCTCACTAGTAGTCCTGAAGAGATCATCTGTCCTGGATTCCCTGTGTCTCCAGTTCCTATGTGTACCAGTGTGTATTCTCTGGTCTAACCAGATTTGTAAGGTAGAATTGGGATCGTGATGGGGGTGGGGGTGGGAAGGATGCATTTAAGAACTAGAGGAAAGTTGTATGTTTCATCATTGCTACACTGCACTCCTCTCTGAGATCCTTCTGTAAGGGGATGTCTAGCTGTCTACAGATGGGTTCCCAATCTGCACTCCCCCTCATTCACAATGATATGATTTTTTGTTCATTGATGCCTGATACCTGATCTCATCAACACCTTGTGACCACACAGGCTGATGTGCTTTTTTCATGTGGGTTTTGCTGCTTCTGAGCTAGATGGCTGCTTGTTTATCTCCAAGCCTTTAAGACTCCAGATGCTATATCTTTTGATAGCCAGTCATCATCAACTTTCTTCACCACTTTAGCTTATGCACACATTTGTCTTTAGCAATCATTTCAGGAAGGTGAGCTTCATGAAATATCAGTTTAATAGAGCAAAGTGTTCTTCCATCAAGAGACTGTTTGCATGGAGGCCCAATGTCCATCTGCTACCTTAATACTAAACCTATAGATATATGCACATATATCTATTTCCCCAACACCATATATAAATATACTGACCTATGTACATGCCTGTATTTCAACCTCTATAAATGGCCTTTGCCTCCTAGTTCTTTCCTCTATTTTCTTTTACTTTCCTCTTGTCCCACTATCATGCTTAGCCTTCATTTGGATTTCAGTATTTCCTCAGCTACATTACCCTTGATCAAGCCCTACCAAGCCTCTTACACACTCCTCGCCATCGATTTTGAATCACTTGTTCCCTTTTCGCTCCGTTTTTTGACACCACTTCCTCCTTCCTCCCCCAACCCCCGGACTGTGGATCCTGTTGTTTTCTCTTCCAGATGGTTTGTCTAGGTATGCTCTCTTCTTGAATTGCTCTGCTTTGCAAGGTTCAGACAGCACTGAACCCTGTGACCCCAGAAATGTCATCTGTCACAGTTTGCTCCAGTAGGGAGACAGTGTGTCATGTATTGTTGTTGATTTCCCAATCCCTTCTGTGGCCAATTAGCTCCCTGAAGTGATGCCATCCTCTGATCCTGGTGTGCCAGTGTGGGGTCCAGTTTCACTCTCTCTCTTCCTCCCTTCAGACCTGCCTGCATACCATATGGGTATGGCATGCTGGTCCCTCTCCCCTATCTGTAGGTTCAGTTCTGCTCTCTGCCACACCCATGTCCAGGGAGGGGGTCAGTTTGGCTTTGGTTTGGGCCAGTCCTATAGCTCTCTCTCTTTGACATGTAGACCCTAGCATGATACACCAAACCATAAGGACAGCATGGCCACATGAAAGGATGCTTTTCTATGTGCAACGATAACTTTACAAGAGTTTTAAAAGATATTCTCTTAAGGGATAGATCTTTAAAAGAGTGCCATCTTAGTTTTCAAGTCTCTAAAATTATAAACAAGTATAAAGATTGTTAAACTTAAAAAAAATACTCATTATCCACTAGGCTTCTATTGCAAAATCAAACTCAGACATATGTAAATGTCTCCGCTTGGATCATTTAATGGTAAACATCCTATCATGTTATGAATAGTAATGCTGTGAAAGTTAAAAGGAAAAAAAAGAAACTCTTCACCCCCAATTTTAAAAGCACATTTTCCAGAAGGAATCAGGTGGTTCAGAATCTGACTGTTATTTCCAGTCAGGCTACATCAGAATTGTGAGTGTGGGAGTAATCACGCCTTACTAAAAGAGGGAGTGATCTTCACATCCCAACTTGCACATTGACCCAGTATAAAATCAGTCCTGTAGCCGAGGAGAACTCTGGGGACCCCTTGGCTGTGCTGCATATTCAATGTCTACAAGGCCTTCATTACCCACCAATGAGAGATGCGTTTGTGCAGCATCCTTCCTCTTGGCTTTCCTGAGAGCTCAATGGACCTTCTTAAACTAATGATAAAATAATCAGAGACATAAAAATGTTCCTTTTGGACAAATGTGACATGTTACAACGATAGAGAATTTATTACTCAGTGTCACCCCCTTCTCTGCCTTTGCTTTATTTAGAAACAGCAGGCAGTGCAGGCAAGCAGGAAGATGTAGAAGTTTCCTACCAAGTTGAAAGTCAAGAAATTCTTACTGAACACAGCTTGGCTATCAATGATAAAACAGGTCTGGATTCTCGGGGCTGTGATTCATAGAGGCACCATTGTCCACATCTCTTGATTGAATATTTAAGGTCAGATAGTAATTCAGATGCAAGCAGATAGAAACTTTATGAGATGTGTCTATATTAATCTATGTGGTTGGGAAAACTCCGTGGTGGTGGTTAGTGTTCTTTTTAAAAAAAATTATTTATGGAAGATATATAAAACCCAGAATCTTGCAGGAAAATAGGGTCAATAAGTCATAGATGACAGTCAAAAAGTTCATTAATAGCTGCGAGATCAGGTCATATACTTTGGGAAAGTTCTACCAGATACAAATGTGGAATAGTCTACTAGTAAACAAAGTAATTACATTACTTAGAGTCTAATTATAGCATATTCATCAACTGCACCAAGAATAATTTTGATATATTCAAACGTAATGGACTCATCTGGAGTCTGAGATAATTGTCTTCAAAGTAAAATGAGGAGTGAGCCAAGCAGAGGATGTGGGTGCCAGGAGAACCCTCTCTGTCCCATAGTTGTACCTGAGGCCAATAGATGGTGGATTAGATACTGTGAAAAGAGTCTAGAGACTGGTGTGCACAGAGATGAGATAATGGAGGGCATTATTTGTATATTAGCCAGTAACCACTTGCAACAGAATTGACTCTAATTTATTATGACATGTGTGTTAGTAGTGCTTCATAGTATGCTTTTTGAAAACAGATCACCAGGTTTTTCTTAAGAGGTCTCTCTGAGTGGATTCATATTGATGATCTTATAGTTTGTACTCAAGTTTGCAATTAATCCACTTGTACTCTTCCTCTTATGCAAACTCCTTGTGAATGTTAACCAAGTGAAAGACATGGGCAAATGTATCTTTTAGAACAAATTCTACATATTTTGGCTTTCTGAGGTATAATTAAAGAAAGGGGAGAAAGTTAATCATGTGTAACTTATGTGATTGAGTAAAAGGTGTTGCCAGTTCCTCAGTTAAGAGGAAGAGCAAGTTTCAGAATGGAGGTCAGGACAAATCCCTCAGATAGCTACATAGAGAAGCTCAGCAATTGTTCACTGGACAAGTGAAAATATTTGACCTGTTGATAACACAGAGATGACTGCTGAAATCATAAACTTAGTAATTAAATGATTACATTTAGAATATGTAAAAATGTTTCTTGCCTGTCCCAAACAAAACTCGTTACCATTGAGTTAATCTGACTCATAAGAAGAACTCACAGAGTAGAACAGCCCTTGTGAATTTCTGGGGCTGAAAATCTTTATGGAGGCAGAACGTCTCACTGCGATAGTTACAAAATCTGGTGTCAATTTGACTTCTCAAATTACCAGTGAAGGGTAGAGCCTGGCCTATCAATCAAATCATAGTCAATGAGGCTTCTGTTTGGTCATGGCTTTCCCCTGAAAATCCGGGGAAATTCTGAATTTCTTTCTTGGAGGCAGGAGATCGATCTCTCTTTCTCTCTCTCTCTCTCTCTCTCTCTCTCTCTCTCTCTCTCCCCCCCCACCCCCACCCCCTCACTTCCTGCAACGCATCCTTGAGGAGAAGTCACATGGACCTATCCTGGTGCAGCCTGGGTGCTAGAGAAGCCATGTGAAGACCCCTGACAGCGCTGAGATGTTAACACTGCCACTGGTTCCAAAGACTTTCTACCCGCTGACCTGCAATCCTCCTGCATTCGGCATCATTGCATGTGTTTCATGAGTCTAAAGAGGACTTTATAGATTGGTATAGGACATATGGGTTAATAGACTTATGGGTTTGGGCTGAACTGGCTTTCTTTGGGGGGGCGGGAGGTAGCATCACTGCCTTGCTCCTGGAGAGCTGCTGCTGGATTTGAACCGCCAAGCCAACGGGCCACAGTCCCGCACTCACCCAGTATGCCACCAGGGCTCAGCCCCTGGACTGGCTTTCTTAATGTACAATTACCCTTTCTATAAAACTCTCTCTTACACTCAAATGAGTTTCTATGGATTTGTTTTTCTAGTCTACTCAGACAAACACACTCCCTTTCTCCCTCGTGGTTATTGGTATGTAATTGAATGGTAAGTTGGCAGATTAGTTTATTGAACAGCTTCCTCACTGGGAGATAAAGTCAATGGAAGCAGGAGTTTCATATGTTTTGTTTTTGTTGTTTTTAGTTTTTTTCCAGAAATACATTTAGATTTCAAGAAAAGTCACAAAAATAATACAGAGAATTTTATATAGCCTTCATTCTGTTTTCCCTAATGTTTACACCTTACATAACCTTAGTATGATGATCAAAATTATGAAAAAAAGCAATGGCTATCAGAACTCTTAACTAAACACCCTGACCTTTATTTGCATTGTGCCAATTCTCACATTAAGATCAGTTTTTCTGGTCTAGAATTCAATAAATATCCTACACTGAATTTAGGTGACTATTCTACATAATCTTTCAGTCAGTGCCCATTCTTCTTCTGCTTTTTTTTTTTTCATGAACTTGACACTTTTGAAGAGTATTCGTCTTCAATTAGGTGCCCTGGTGGCTAAGTGGTTACATGTCAGATTGCTAGCAGTTCAAAACCATTAGCCACTCTGCGTGTGAAGAGAAAACAGGACTATTTACTTGGGTAAAGAGGTACAGTTTGGGAAACTCACTGGGCCAGTTCCTCCTTGTTCTGGAGGACCAAGGCATTTGGCTGTGTGACTCATAACAAACGACAGCACAGAATGGAAATTTCATAACATATCATTTTGTTTATGCAGAACCAGAATACGGACCAACAGGCAATCATTCAGTTTAAATGGCATATAGCTGGCCATATCTGCTCTCCTTTTGCTTCCCTAATGCCTTGCGGCAGAGGTAGGACACACCTTCATGCTCCATCTTTCTTTATCTATTCTGACCATCCACTTCTCCCAAGGCACTCTAATACTGTATTTGTTGCAATGGCCACACAGAACCCAAAGACAATACTCATGAAAACTGAGATTTATTCGGAGAATTAGGTTGCCACAAGTCATGATCAATAAAAGTGAAGATACAGTCATTGGCTTATACCATGTCTCGGCCAGGAACTAGGTCTCTCTGTGGTTCTCAGTTTATCAGCCCTATGGCTCCTTAGCGCTTTCCTCGTGTCATTGTCTTGGTGCTGCTCCTCTGCTCTGTCTCGTGGTTTTCTTGCTTCGTCCTTTGGCTATGGCCTAGCCCCTTGGCTTTGTCCCATTGTCTCTTGGTTTAAGACTTTCTTGCCTCTGACCATGGCTTCTTTTATTTCAGACAGATTTCAAACAAGCTTTAATTCTCGTGGTTGTGGGATTTCTCTCTTTTCCTCCAGAGACAGTATATTCTTATATCCAGGCAATTAAAATTGAGCACTTCCCTCTACTAGTGTTACATACCCCCCATTTGCTTGATCCCATCAACCATTTGGTATGATTTACCATCACCTGAATAGAAGACCCAGATTAAGAAATTCAAGTCCAGTTCACCACACATTCAAACAGAACAGGGGATACCACATGATTTTAAATCAGGAGAGATGGAAAGCTGTGAATCCAAATTGTCTTCTTTCACCATTCATATTCAACTTGTCAGCTGTACAGATAATGTGAAAAACTGGTCTATGTGGACAAGGTCATAGAATAGTGTTTGGAAGAAGGACTATTAACAACTTGCAATAAGCAGATGACACACCCTTGCTTGCTGAAAATGGAGAAGACTCCAACTGCTCAAGAGCAACAGTTGTAATCCTTTTGTGTATATACACTGGGCACAGCTCCTGGAAAGAGATGGTCAGTTACCCTGTCTCTCTTGGTAGGCCATTTCATTCAAACGCACTGTTCTTGAGGCAGTTTAAATTCATACTGAACCTACAGGACACATTCGAACTACCTCTTGGGGATGCCAAGATTTTTAAATCTTTATTGGAGCAAAAAGCCTCATCTTTTTCTCTGAGACTGGTTACTTCGAACTTTGACCTTGGTAGCTCACTCCACCAGTAGTACTACTTTGGTAGGTCATATATGGGGCTGTCCTAAACAAATACACAGATTTCTCATTAGCTACCTCTAGGTACAACTGATCAAGAGGGTGGCACAGGACCAAGCATTTGTTTTGTTTCATTCTGCATGAGGATACCATGAAAAGGGACTAATATGGTGACAGTGAACAAGAACCTTTTTTCCTACAGGGGTACACCAATCAATTTCAGGCAAAGAATACTGAATGAGGGTGGCTAACACATTACTGAAATTCAGCATCAGAAGGAGCCAAGTTCATTTACAAATTTTCTTGTCTGTGAAATATATTGTCTTTCTTAAGTGTCAAGGCAAAGTCCACATTTCAGAAATCCTTCAAAGACAAAGTTTAATGGTTGGAGCTCCAGCAAGCACTGCCAGGTTTTATAGTATAAATGCTCCAGCCCTTTGAGACAGATATAAATGTGACACATTCTCCATCTCCATAATTGAAGACAAAATATTTAAAATGTTCTTACCCCAAATCCTAATTTACTCAGCAATTAATCTGAAATGAAAGCTAGTTCCTTTGCTTACTTTGACAAATATTTTAGAACAAAGGGCTACTTTAACTTTTTTTCTGACTTGCTAATCTATACTTGATGCAACCAATCTTTTTTTGGCTGGAGGCAGTGACTGAATGGTCTCCCCATCTCTGTGTTCAACCTAGACTCCCTGGTGCCAGAGGTTCAAATCCGAGCTGGGTCACCCTAACAGAAAGCTGATAAACTGAGTGCCTTGGGATGCCTTCCTGACAGCAAGGTGATCTTTCACTGGAGCCCTTGAAAGCTTAAGTTTTTTCGAGACATTAATGATCCCCAAATAAAGTAGACCACAGTATGTAAAGCCTATTTCTCACCAGGCTGTTAACCCCAGAGGCATGAGAGAATGTTTATGATAGAAGGGGGAGGTTAAGCATGTTGAAACAAGATCAACTATGCCAAACATTAAAAGATCCCAAGCAGGTGAAATGGGAAGGAAATCTGCTGGGAGCCAAGACAGCAGAGACAAGTTCAGCCTTACCACTAGTGCTAGTGGAATTGTGACATTTTGACGTAAAACATCCTGAAGCTGATAGCAAATGATCCTTTGAGCGAATAAGGAGGATTAACCTCTAAGAGACCACAAAAGTGAATGTAAGGAACCAGCCCTCCTACATTTCCCCTTAATTTGATTACGCATATGGCCTTCAACTTCACCAACACACACACACACACACACACACACACACACACACACACACAAATGAGCAGGCAGGTGCAATGAAGTAACACATGAACAAGAGTAGTAAAAATATAAGTGCTGTATACCGTGTTCAACAGGTAACTAAGTACACATGAGACAACAGTGAGGAATAATTCTTTTTTTGTTTTTTTGTTTGTTTGTTTGTTTGTTTTTTGGGCATCACTGCCTTCTGGTGGTTGTGGGAGCTACCCAGTCTTGTTGCTGCTGGATTTGAACCACCAAGCCAGTGAGCTGCAGTCCCACATTCAACCACTATGCCACCAGGGCTCAGCTCCAGTGAGGAATAATTCTGTCAACTTCCTGGAGCTAGGAGAGAGGAAAAAAAGCCAATTTCACTTCCCAAATTCTACAAATGAAGATTGGGTGACTTGCACTGAGCTCTCTTTCGTTGATTTACTTGTTCTTTCATCCATATGCACACTCAAACACACACATGGAGGCACATACTTTTCTAAACATGGTTTCATACAAATACATATACAGAGAGGTCTAGTATATGCATATCCACATGTGTGGCCTCTGATTGATCATCTTTCTGGCTCATATTTCCTACCTAAAATTATTCACCCTAATAGATTAATCCTAATAGAATGTCTAGTTAATACAGTTGTATTATTTGTGGTTTATAACAATAATTATCAATGATTAAATAAACCTCATAATTCTCCCTTGGTTTCAATTCATTCACTTATTTTTAATTCAAGAAAAGTTAATAAGCATTACTGCATGCAAAGTAGCATT
The DNA here is from genome assembly GCA_004026705.1 of Nesogale talazaci. Lineage (NCBI taxonomy): Eukaryota > Metazoa > Chordata > Mammalia > Afrosoricida > Tenrecidae > Nesogale > Nesogale talazaci. The sequence goes on along the minus strand of PVJH01003102.1, from coordinate 15,828 downwards.
CTTTTTGCCTATTTATGTTTTGCCCAGTATGAGTGTACCTGACAATTCATTTTAGATAGAATTATGAAAAGAGAAGAACAGCAAAATTTATTTACATTGTAGTAAATTCTTCTCTAAGGAAAAGAGTAAAAGAAATCATTTAAATGATGCTTAACGGTTTTAGATATAAAACTATGAAAGATTAGGAATATGTCACATGGCCTTCTGCTAACGCATTTGCTGGAGAGTCAGAGTCTGAAATGGAGGCATTTGTGTTCCCATGGAAAGTGCTGCTGCTGATTAAAAGAAGTTTAAATAAGTATAACAAATCAATAAAAGAATAAGATAGAGGGTTAATGATATGTTAAGAAATTTGGTATGGCTGGTTCTTATCTGTCCAAAGGGCTTGATTACAATAATTATTCTAAATCAGAATGTGCTGTTAGGTAATATCAGTTTAGCTCTGACTCATAGCAATGATACTTAAAACAGAAGGAAACGCTGCCCTTCCTCGCAATGTTTGAGCCCATTGTTGTAGCCACTCTTTCAATCCATCTTGTTGATGATTTTCCTCTATTTATGCTGATCCTTTACCAAACACTTCTGATAACATGGCCAAAGTACACGAGACAATGTCTCACATATTCAGTTGCAAGAAATATTCTGAACTTCTTCCAATACAAATTCCTTCATTCTTCAAGCAAACCAGAGAATCATAGTCTCAATCATAATCCACATTCTTCATTTCTTTTTGTTCTTCCCCTTCGGTCTTCTAACTCCAAGTCTTTGTATATTTCATGATAATATTTTGTTTTTTCTTATTGACCCACCTTTGGAACTCTTCTATTTCACTTTTAACATTCCTTTGTTCCTTTAGCAGTTAGCCAGTCTACATTTAGGAGCATGTTCTCACAACCCTGTTAGTCTTTTCTTCCTTTCCTATATTTTTAATGACCTTTTGCTTTCTTTGTGGATAATGCTCTTGGTGCAATTCTACATCTCATCTAGTCTTCTGTCACTAGCATTCAATGAGCCAAGTCTAATCTTGAGATGGCCTTTAAATACAGGTGGAAAAACAAAGTCACACTTCGTCAACCAAACCAGAGAATGCCCAAAGCAAGTCAATCCCAAGGCTATTTCATCAATTTCACATCAGCAGAACTACTGTTCCTACAGTTTTCAAGGCTGTAAATCATAAAAGCAACAGGCAACTTCATCTTTTTCCAGTGGAGCAGATAGAGGATAGGAATAGCTGACCTTTCAGTGACTAACACTTAACCCGTTGCACTACCTGGGTGCCTTAATTTGAATATAAATCTAATAAATTAGAATGACCCTATTTTTTTTTAATTATATCTGGGTAAAATTGCATTTGTGAATGAAATTAACTGTGGGTGAGGTAGGAAGAGAAGAATAGTCTTTATCTGTCAATCATAACTTTTATACTCTTTTCAACTTCTGGCAAATGTGTTGGGCTGCTCATCATAGATCAGCAGGAAAAAGGTGAGGCTTTCTGTTCACAAGAGAGAGGGCACTGGTGGTTCCACATTGATAAGTTCTTATTTGACTGATTTCTCTTCACATCTCTGCATTCGTAATATAGTGAATCTATAACAATGTCAATTTCTAAAAGATAGCACATATTTAATTCTACAAATATTGAAATAAATCTTAATTTTAAAATAAAGAAAATGGTATTGTCATACTTATGGCTTTAAATTTTAAGGAAGTGCTTTAGCCAGCTGTTTGCCATCCCCATCATGTAATCTTAGTTACTCTAAAGAAGACTAGGATCCTGAAGTGTTTCAAAGAGTAAAAACCCAGCTCGACTGATATTTGTCAAGTAACTAGTCAAAATGAAGCCAGCTTGAAAAGTTTGTTTTGAAAAGTCTAAAAAATACACCTTCCCTCTTCTCGATAGCAAGAAAGATCCAAGTATAATTATTTTTTAGCTTTGGCTGCTGATTGGGAAAAATAAAGCATTTGCTGAAAATCTCCTGAGACAGGTATTAACTGGGAATATATGTTCAGGTGTGTCAGATTGTGAACATTTCTGAGAAGAAGCACATTTTAATTAGAAGACTTTTGAATGTGAAATGAGCACTGGAAACAGTATAGTGTGCAGGGAGCAAAGTTAATTTTCTTATCCTAATGCCCTTTAGTGGGACTGTTTACAAATCAAAAATATTAAGTAATTAGTTGCATGACAACATTGAATGGATTCCAGATGATATAAAGCGCAAGTCCTTTTGGTCCCCCACTATTTTCATATAACCTTTCCCCCAACATTTTCATATTTTATATTTCCATGACTTCGTTCATCCTGATCTTATCTAACCGCAATTTCCACTGCTGATTCCACCGTGGACTTCCCTGATTTATGATCCTGTTTAAACATCACCCTTTTGTGTGATGCTTTTAAGTGTTGCTCCCATCCCTTGCCTCAAAGAGTTGAGGACCACTCCCTTTGTTTAAATGAGTGCTGTGATACACTGTCATGTCATTGCCTGCTGCATGCATCACAGTCTTATTTTGTGGCTAGGGAGTTCTCTTATAGAGCTCCTTGCACACTGCCTGAAATAGTATTACTTGGAATTTTAATTATTCTATATGTGTCAGTAAAGTAAGAGTACCAAAGGATTTAAACTTCACATAATCCATGAATAATTCAATGGTGCAATGCAAGTGATGCTTAAATATTGTAATTGTTTATATATTTGTTGTTTACAGAACATTTACAACCCAACAATGAATATCACACATAGGGTCAATCTGAGTTGGAACCGACTCATGGGCACTTTAACCCCCTACCGCTAAGTGGATCCTGAGTCCCAGGGAGCACTTAAGACACAGCGGAGTTGCTCCACTGAGGCTCCGGTGTAAATCTTTGTGGGAGCTGTGTGCCACATTTTTCTTCCGTGGAGCAAATGTCGGGTTTGACCCATACACCCTTTGGTGAGCAGCAGAGCCCTTAACCACTGTGCCACCATGACTCTTTAATAGTTTCTTTTTTTTTTTTTTTTTTTTTGGCATCACTGCCCTGGTGGTGGGAGTAGGAGGCCCAGCCTTTGCTCCTGGGAGCCGGAATCGAACCTCCATCCCAGTGGGCCGCAGTCCCGCGCACAACCACTACACCACCGGGGCTCAGCCCCATTAGTTTCTTACTTTTGACCAAATTAACCATAAAGGATTCGTCTTTTGCTTTTTGCAGGTTTGTATGTGTGTGTTTCAATACCCACAGATGTTTAAATAAGTATCCAAGTCATCAACTTATAATTTGAAAGGCATGAAATTAAATAGGTACTGAATGTATGAGCCAACCTTGCTGTTTATAGTTGCAATATTGGTTATGCCAATTTGTATTATTTTTCCCAATATTTGGCACTTGGGAAATTTAGTATGAATAGCAAAGACTGCAGACTAGTCTGCATCAATCAAGGCAGTTGAACATTTTCAAACTGCCAGTGTTATTTGGGCCATTCTATGATTATTGAATCCCAATGAAAACACTTGGGAATCTTCACGGACCTCCTGGATTATTTGTCTCCCATCCTCAAGGTTAATTCACATGAAACATTTTCTCTTGTTAAATGCCAATTTTGCCCTAAGGTATGAATGTTTAATCCTACTGAAGATAGTGGGAGTTACATGTGTGTAGTGTTTCCAGTCCCTTAACTAATTAGTGGTAAGAGACTGTTAATAAGAGAGTGATTTATATAATACTAAGGAACTTCCAAATACAGTGAAATCTAATTTAGACCTAAAGGTGGAAAGCCAGGCTCAATTGGTAAAAGAGTAAGAATTACAGAATATTTCTAAAGAAATAACATATCTTGATTTCCAAACTTATTTGGTCATTCAAAGTATTTCTCAGGCTTTTATGGAGAAGAGGGCATAAAGGGCTATCCAGTACAGAAGTTTTAGAACAGTTCTTTAATGGAATAGATATCAGTGATTATGATCATGTAATCCTTTTAAACAACAATTGATGTAAAGATATTTTTGTTTTCTTTAAAATACTGAAACAATTGTTGAGTGCGATTGAGTGACCTTTTTGTAATACCATTTAATTGGGAGCAAATACATAGAGCATATCATTCCATAGTTCAATCACATGAAGCTGTAGTATATAATTACTACCATAATCAGTTTCAAACATTCTTTTCCTTTTTGGTCTCCTTGACATTAACTCCCTTTTATGTGAGTGAACTTTTTTTTTTTTTTTAGGCATCACTGCCTTGGTGGTGGGAGTAGGAGGCCCAGCCTTTGCTCCGTGGAGCTGGAATCGAACCTCCATCCCAGTGGGCCGCAGTCCTGCACACAACCACTACGCCACCGGGGCTCAGCCCTGTGAGTGAACTTTTAACTTATATTGACTCCATGTGACAGTATTGAAATTTTCCTTTAAGAAATCAGATCTTCAAGTCTTTCTCTCACCGTTGAGCTGGGTAGATTCTAACCACCGACCTTTTTGTTCATAGCCAAGCATTAAACCCTGGTGCCACAAGGCCTCTGTAAGTCTATTGTCCTACCCAATTTTACTTATACTACTGGCAGTGCCAGGATTATGAATATTCTTTACTGTGTCTTTAAGTTGAATCTGTAGACAAGTAAAAATCTGTGCATATGGTCCTAATTTGCTCTACTTTAGTCAGCCCAGAAGTCATTGTGTTAGTGACTACCAGTCAGGCTGCTAAGTGGTCAGAAGCTCAAAACCAGGTGTTCTGGGGGTGAGGGGTGGGGAAGATGGGGCTTTCTACTCTCACCAAGAGTTAGCGTCTGGGAAACGCACAGGGCAGTTCTACCCTATAGCATAGCGTCACTATGAGTTGGAAATGAGTTTGGATTTTGTTTGTTTGCTTTTGGTTTGGTCAATCCTGGTGGCATAATGTATTGCTTTGGGGCGCAACCTCACAATGAGCAGTGCAAACCTCCTCAGCAGAAAGATGAGGTTTACAGCTCTTTTAAAGATTCACAGCATCAGAAACTCAAGTGGGTTGTACTCTCTCCTATAGGGTTATCAGTTGAATTAACCCAATGTCAGTGAGTGAGTATAAGGAAAATGATCCCTGGTGGCGATGTGAGGTGGGCATTTTAGACTAATGTGGCAAAGGTTCAAATATACCAGGTACTCCAAAGGAAAAATATGAGAATATCGACTCCCATCAACCCTCTTTAGGCTTGCTATCACTTAGATGAAACTTGATGGAGTACATTTAGTTTTGGGTTTCCTGTGAGAATGGGTGGAAGTCTGGTCAATGATTTAAAAAGAGATACTTGCAGCAAGTGTAGGTAACTGTCATGAAGAATTTTTTGTGAGTAGGGCTGGCTTCAATCATTTCAAAATGAGGAACAATTTGCACAACATTAAAGGCAAGTACCATTGTCTATAGGTTAGACATTCAAAATCTGGGGACTTATTGTATTACATTCCTGGGGTGTGTAGGAGAGAACTAGTCCCACAATTGATATAAGCAGTTATTCTTTCTGGGGCTATAAAACAAGCAAATAAATAGTTCTTGGTTTTCCCAGACTTAGAAAGTATGTCTCCAAGACAATTATGTCTTCTTTAGCTATATATACTTCAGACAATGTTGTGGAAAGAACAGTGTCTGAGTTTGATTTGCAACATCATAGAAAGCTATTCCCCAAAGCCAAACTCACTGCCCTCAAGTCAGTTCTAACTCACACCGACCCTACAGGACAGCTTCGAACTATGGCAGAGAGTCTCATCCTTCCCTGTAGAATGACTGGTGGTTTCCAACTGCCAACTTTGGGCTAGCAGTTCAGTTAGTAAGCCACTATACCACCTGGCTATGTATTTCTGCAAACTAAGTGGAAGCGGTAGGTTGGATCTAAGATGAAATTGATTGAGTTAATCACATTTCCCAGTTCATTATACACCTTTTTTTTTTTTTTGGCCTGCCAAAGGACATTTTTTTCTTCTTTTAAAATTTTTCATTATTAGAGGTTATCAGCCAGTTCTTATCCATAATGGAGTGCAACACTGCACAGTTCAAGCTTTCTGATTGCTCTTTGAGGCCATTATTGCAGCCATTCAGTCAATCAATTTTGTTCAATGTCTTTCTAGTTTTTGCTGCCCCCTATTTTACCTAGCATAATATCCTTTGGCACATTCTGGTTTCTCCTGATTACCTGCCCAAAGTATGAGAGATGAAGTTTTTTCTAAGTAGTATTTCCTGGGGCTGAGCCCCGTGGCGTAAGTGGTTGAGTGCGGGACTGCAGCCCATGGACTTGGTGGTTCAAATCCAGCTGCGGCACTGGGCAGCGCCCATGACCACCAGAAGCAGTGATGCCCACCCCACCCCCCCAAAAAAAGTATTTTCTGGATGTACTTCCAAGATATAATTACCTTGTTCTTCTGGTAGCCTGTGATACATTCAATATTTTTTGCTAACATCACAGTTCAAGGCAACGATTCTCCTTAGCTCTTTTAAACTCATTTGTTTTAGCTTTTACATCCATCTGAGGCAAATGTAAATTCAATAGTTTGGGTAGACACACTTCAGTCCTCAAGTTAACAACCTTGCTCTACAACAAATTAAAGAGGTCTTGGATAACAGATTTGCCTAGTAAAATACAGCACTTGATTTGGGTCAACTTCACCTTAATCAATAGTGACATCATTTCTTCTTAACACGTTAAAGAAGTTCTGCCCAACAGCTGCTCAATGCAAGATATCATTTAATTTTCCTGGCTATTGCTTCCATGGACATTGATTGTGAATACAAGGAAAATGAAATCCTTGAAAATTTTAATATTTTTCCACATTTTATAATATTGTTTACTGGTCTAATTGTGAGCATCTTTGTTTTCTTCCTTTATTTATATTCTGTTTTATAGCCAGAACCCATGTCTGTTCTCCCTTTACCACATTCAAATATGAACTCATTGCCATGAAATTGATGCCAACTCAAAGCCAGCCTATAGGAGAGGGGAGAACTGTCCCTGTGAGCTTCGGAGACTGTAAGCTACTCGTGACTACAGCAGAAAGTGCAGGTTTCTCCTGTGGAGAGGCTGAAGGCTTCCAACTGCCCATCTTGCAGTCAGCAGCCCCCAAAGAACCTCTCTAACATGAGGAAATATCAAATGTTTGTGAAAAAAATTCCATTATCTTTTAATTCCATTTTCCATGAACTTTTTGACACCCCCTTATATGTTTGATGTTTCTTTTCTATTTTCATGTGTTTCTGTGCTGTATTCCTTATTGACTTTACTTGCACAGACTTGTGATGCACACCCAGACCTGATACATAATTTCTTTAGGCTTTCTTTTTATGCAGTATTATTTTCTTTTTTCTTTTTTTTAATTGAAAACTGCTGTAAAGAGGAAGTTGTTAGTATAAAATACAAAAAATAAACTCACCAAATGAATAAAATAGGGCCATTAAGGATAGAAATAGTAAAGTAATAAAATATTCAAAAATTTATTCATTAACAATTAAGTATTATTTTCTTAACATTTTCAATTCTGTATATGCTTTGACCAACTGTATCTACTGCTTGCTCAACCTTTCATAGCACGAAGCCACCATTGTTAGCTTATCCTCGCGCACTCGACAACTACATCTCTCCGGTTGCCCACTACGTGAAACTACACGTCGGAAAGAACAAAATGCTGCTTGGTCCTGTGCCATCCTCCTGGTCAGTACTGTGCTTGAACTCATTTTGCAGTCATTGTGTATTCTAAAGTCTTCCAATGTAAGGGCTTATATTCTAACATTATATTAGGTAAAAGGCTATGGTGTCGGTTCTGTTTGGCTCATTTTTAGAAAGGATTTGTAATCCTGTTTTCCTAGTCTTTCCTAGTCTAGAAGCTCTGCTGACACTTGTTCACCACATTGCTTCTAGCATCAGAGCAACATAGGAGGCCTCGCAATACAACAAATTGGCAGATCAGTGGTAGGACATTCTCATAAACATTCCATTATGAAACCATCAGAGAATATTTCTTGAACATAAACAAAAGTGTGTGACAGATGGGATATTCACTGCCATCAAGCAAGTCAAACTCCTAACTACCCCATAGGATAGGGCAAAACTGCCCTTGTGATTTTCTGAGACAGTAAATGTTTGTAGGGTTCAAGACTTATCTTTCTCCCACAGACAGCCAGGGGTTTCAAACTGCTGACTTTGTGGTTAGCAGCCCAAAGGTTTTTCTAGAAAATTTCTTCTTACCCTCACAAGAACGGGGTTTAAAAGGTCAGCAACAATTATTCACCTGTTGAACTAGTGATAATATAGTGGACACAAATTGAGATCTCATTGTTTTAATTAGCATTTATCTAAACATAAATGATTTTGAAAAACTTAATGTATGTTTGTCACTCTTTGAAGTTTCTAATTCTATAAATGTCTATTCATATTTTTTGTCTTTTCATTCAGATTTCTGCTCTTATTTGCAGAAATTCCTCTCACATATTCTAGATAGTAGTCCCTTATCAGTTTTTGACATTTAAAACATCATTTCCCAATCTTTCACTTCTCTCACAGCTTTGTCCATTATAGCTTTCACTTGAACATGATGTTTTTATTTTTCTTTAATCATATTCATAATTTTTGTATTATGGTTTACACTTTGAGGAATTATTTTAAACCACTGTCGCCAACTCATGTCCTAAAATTAGTCTTCAACATTGTTTTCTATTATCATTACATATTTGCCTTTCACACTTGGATCTTTAATCCACATGGACTCCATTTTTTAAATATGCTGTTACATAGGGTTCTCATTTAATTTTGACTTGTAGAAATGAACTCATTTTTCTTAACATCATCCAATAAACAGTCTCTATTGAGTTGTGGAAGGAGCCCTGGCGACAGCCTTGGTTTTTAATTGGCTGCAAATTCTATGGCCAGCAGTGGCGAACCACCAGCCACTCGTTTGGAGAAATATGGGCCTTTGCACACACAGGGCGATTTAAAATCTTAGTCTTGCAAGCTTAGAAGCAAGTTTGCTTCGCCTACACGGTTGCTGTGAGTCAGAATCAACTCCAGGGCAGTGAACTTCGGGTTTATTGATCTGTGGTGTTGAACTTCATATATGAAGTTGACAGAGCCAGTCTATCTTCTTTATTAATCTGTCTGGTACCAATTTCATAAAGAATTAAAGTATGACTTATATTGTAGGTCAAGTCATTATTCATTATTCTCCTTTTCTGGTAGTATAAATTTTGAATAATTTGAGTTCCTAAGATAAAAATTGCTGCTGAAATTTTGATTGGCATTTCATTGACTTTAAAGATTAAATTAGGAAAACTGTCTCTCCATTTATTCAGTTCATTAATATATTTAAACTGAGAGTTAAACTTTTCTCTGGAGAGAGTTAGACTAATCTTATTAATGCTTGTTTATAAATTAGCTTATACCTATAATCCCAATTTTATTATATTTTCTAACTGGTTATGAATAGTATAGAAGCCTTTTACTGAATTTTATTGGTTATTCATGTAGGAAGGACCTTTGGTTTCTTTATTACTGGTTTCTATATTTTATCCTTTAAAGCTATTGAATTGGTTATGCTATGCACCATTGGTCAAATGGTAGACACTAGCCACATAGCACACTTGAGTTCTTGAAATGTGGGAGAAGCTATCTGTTGAAAGATATTTTGAAAGATTCTGTTCAAGTAATTATATTAATAAAATTAACCTCACCTGCTACCTCTTGCATTCTTACTGTTGTTACTAGAAAATTTTAAACTACAAATGTGGCTCATACTAAATATCTCATGTAAATGATTTTAACATCTGTGTATAATGGTTGTCAAAATGATCTTTTCCTTTCAATCTTTACATACCTTATTTCCTTCTCTTTACTTAATGTTATGGTAGAAAATTCTAGTAAAATGCTATACAATAGGCATCCATATCTTTTTCCTAATCCTGAAGAGAGCATGGGTAGAGATTTTTTAAAAATAAATTATTTTATTAGTGGCTCATACAATGCTTATCACAATGCATACATATATTATGTCAAGCACTTTTGTACACCTGCTGCCATCATCATTCTCAAAACATTTGCTTTCTACAAGCCCCTGATATCGGCTCCTCATTTCTCCCTTCCACCCCTCTCCCTGTCAAACTCTTGATAATTTATAAATTATTATTATTTTGTCATACCACTGCTAAGTTGCCCATTCTGCAGAGAGGAGGTTATGAGTAGATCCTTGTAATTGGCTCTCCCCCTCTACCTCACTCTCCCTCCACCCTCCCGTACCCCCACTCTCACTGCTGGTCCTGAATGATTCATCTGTCCTGGCCTCCCTGTATTTCCAGTTCCCAAACATGAGTTTATATTCTAAGTAACTGGTAAATACTTTTTGTGAATTTATCACCATAATCATGTGATTTTTCTCCTTTGTTATTTATGAGATAACTTTTAAAGTTAGATTTTTCTGATAATGAATCAAAGTTGCATTCTGGGGATAGAGCCTACAGCATACTATCAGTGGCTCAATCAATTGGACCCCAAAATCTGATCTGGATTTAAAGTGATCTCTCTATTAACAGAACAGCCTGAACAGAAATAATAAGAGTTGCATAAAAATTATAGGATGATAACCTAACTTGCTTAGTAAACTTTCATTAAAAGCACAATAAACATCACTTCAAAAGGAAAAGGCTGTGAAGGCTATATTAAAACTAGATAAGATAAACTTTGGAACAAGATTTAAACTTTAAAGTGAGACATTTTGGAGTGATGAAAAGTTTAATAGAGCAGCCACACCTTACAGTAAAAATATAAACACACACAAACACGCTTAATCCTAGCTCCCTTCCCTAGACCCAGTCTTCACTGAGTAGTCCAAATGATCACTTGAAAGTGAAGAATATTGAATGCGCCATACACTGCCAGAGAAACAAACAAATCTGTTTTAGAAGAAGTACAGATAGATGCATCTTGCTGTGACACGCCATGTCACGTAATTGCGCTGCATTATCAGAAAAGGAGAGCCTGATTTGTAGACTGGAGAGTGAGCAAAACACAGGAAGACTCTCCATGCTGTGGCTAGACACGGTGGCTCTCACAATGGGTGATTGTGAGATCGCACAGGGCCAGGCAGTATTTCATTCTATTCGACATAGGTTTGGATCAGAACCAACTTGATGTCACCTGAAAACAAGAATACATTTTACATATTTCTCTGCATTTATGCTCATTTTCCCTAAATTTTTCTTTTTCTCTTCAATTTTCATCATTTTATTGAATTTTCTCAAGTTTTCTGAATGCTTCCTTTGCTTCTGTTGAAATCATCTAGAAAATCATTGATTTTATTCTTCCTTTCTGCTCTATAAATTCTATTTATCTTTTCTATCCTTATTTTACCATCTATATTTCCATTTATATTCCCTGTCTGTTCATTCATTTTATAATAGTTATGTAAATTTTCTTTTTTAAAGTTAATTCCTATTATTAATATTAGCTAGTTATAGATTTGCTTTTAATATCTAGACCCATTAATGATTAATTTGATTGCTGTTGTTTTATTTGTTTTTCCTTTAAAAGCGTTTTTCCCTGTTGTTGGTCACTCATTCTTGTCTAAATTCGTGTCCTACAATTTTGAGTTGAAAACTGCCCACAGCTAATAACTCTTGTTCCTATTGTGCTTTGGGGGCTTATTGAGTTTCATTTCGCTTTGTTTGTTTGTTTGTTTGTTTGTTTGTTTGTTTTTTCTAACAGGCAGGAAACTTCTTCAGATTCAAAGCGCAAATTTTGGATCCCATAAACACACAGTTATCAATAGATATTTGAAAAGACCCTTGTAGCAGGAAGCCGGGTGGTGTAGTGCTTATGCAGGCAGTTCAAAACCTCCAGCAACTCCTCAGAGAACGACCTGGCCTTCCACTGCTGTCCACTGTTCACGGCCCGGAGAGCCTGGGGGGCCACTGTGCGTCCGCCTGGCAGGGTGTGCGTGGGACTGCCGCCCTGAGGAAGCTTTCTCCTCTGATGGACAGTTACATTTCAGAAACTCACAGCGGAAGTTTGACCCTGTCCTGTAAGATCCCTATGAATCAGAATGAACTTGATGGCAGTGAGAGTGGCGTGGAGTTCTTGGTTTTGTGGGGTTTTAACTTCATCTCCTTTAGCTCTCTCCTGAAAGCTATCAACCAAGGATTTGGACATAATGAAAATTACTCAGTAGTTTGCTGGATTCTGTAAATTGCCACCGCCTTTCGGACCCTCTGTCATCTTCACGTGCTGAATGCTGTCGCCTCAGCCCGCCCAGTGCCCAGTGTACTCAGACTGTGCGAACCGTGAAGAAAGGGGTCACACTCACACAGCTAAATCCCGGTAACTTCTATTCTTAGACTATGTGAGCTGTGTCTCAGTTCTTGATTACCTTTCTTCAAATTCTGCCCTAGGTTATGCCAGTTGATGACTTAGGCTCTGATTTGGAGTCTTTTATTTGCTGAGATTCTCCTTTCAATATTCAACTTCACTCTCAGGTCTGTACACTTCAGCCAGTAATGTGACTGTTTTTTTGTCTCCCTTTTCCTCAGCCACAAGACAAAAGCAGCATATTTTAACCAGAGAATTTCAAACTCGTCATCTTTATCCCTTTTAGTGAATTATTTGAAATTAAACATTCCTCTGTGTTCCATCACTAACCGCATACCTTCTAGGACTTGCTAGTGGTCTTTAAGTATGACATTTTATAGCTTTCTCTGCAGGGTTAACATGAACATTTCACTTTTCCACCATTACCAGAAGTTGACTTTTAGTTATTGAAAAGTAAAGTTCAAAGCTTGTGTGTCAAAAATATTATGTTAACTTCATTTTGAAGGATATTTTTACTGGATTTAGAATTTTAATTTGTCGTGGTATTTTTTTCCTTTAGCTTTTATAAATACGTTTCCTAATCATGTGACTTGCAACATTTCTGCTAAGTTAACAGAAATTCTTATTATTGTCCTTTGTACAAATATTTTCCTCTGCCAGCTCTTAAGATTTATGTCTATCACTTGATCTCAATAACCTGATTATGATGTGGCAAAACATGATTTCCTTTTGCTTCTCTTGCTTAGATCCATTAAGTGTTTGGGATATATTACCTAATAATATTTCTCCTCAAATTTGGAAATATTTTATTATTATTTATTTAAATAAAAATTTCTGCCTTGGTCTCTCATATCTTCTTCTGGGGCTCTAAGAATAAATATACTAATCTACTGTATATATTTGCTATCTTTTTTAATACACTTGTGCTCTGTGTCTGTTTTAGCTTGCATAATTTCCACTCCTGCCTTCACTTTCATTGATCTTTTTTTCTATGTAGTATCTGATTGCTAGTGTGCTTGTAAGAGACTTCTTAATTTAAAAACTGACATTGTACATCTACAAGCTCTGTTTCATTCTTTTTCATAATTTCTATTTCTCAACTGAGATTCCTTATTGTAACTCATAATAGAATTTCTTTTGAAGATTTGAATTATTTAAAATATATTTTAAATGTCTGCCAAACCTTTCATTTCTGTAGTTTCTAGATCTGTTTATATTGATTGACTTGTATTCTCATTATGTATATTCCCATGTCCAGTAATTATTTGGTGTCAAATTATATTTGACATTGTGAATATTACACTGCTAAGACGCTTAATGTTTGGCCAGTAGCTCAAGAGGACCTTTATGCAGAACCCAGAGTCCTTCATTGTGCGTCTTCTTTTCTCGGTAAAGCTGATCCTCAATGGGATGCCCCAGGCCACGAGCTCTGCCCCTTCAGCTCTCACAATGGCCCTGCTCAGCGGTCCTCTGCCATGTGCTGCATTCTACAAAGTTCCCGCTGCTTGGGGATCTGATATTTTTCACTTACAAACAAGCAAGTTTGGTTCTATGTTGCTTTATTACAACATATATAATTTAGTCTTATCATTGTGTATATAGAAGGCTAATCTTACAGAGTTTCCTGCCAAAGACAAAAAATAACCTAAAGTCTTTTAAAAACTTGCTTAAATGAAGAAGGGAATGAACTCAAAGCCTGTTGTGGTGATAAAGATAATAGGAGAATTAAGTGACCCCAATTCTGGGATAAAGAGTATATTAGAGATATAAAATTAGACTGACCTTGGAAAGAAGAGAATTGAATTAAAAAGCCTTGTAGGATTTTCTCAAATCTAGACTGTTCACTTTAAAAAATAGGACATTTTAGGTTATAAATGATAGAAAACACAATACAAACTGGATTCAAAAATACCATAATTGGAGGCACTGTAGACTGCAGAACAGATTTGGTCCAAGGACTCTTTAAGATTTATCTTCTTATCCCTCTAGCCAATCTTTCAAGGTATTGCTTTCCATTTGATTCTTGTCCTAGTCACAAGGTAGCTGTCAACATCTCCTCACTATTATGTTTGTTCCTTCGGGCCCAGAGAAGTCTCTCTTTTTTATACCAGAGTCCTTAGCTCCTCTCTGATTTGAACAGCATATTTTCACTAATGAGTCAATTTCTTAGGCTGAAAAGATTGGGAAAAGAAAAGTGTTCTTTTAACCGATCACTTTGAGTGGGGAAAGGTATAGGAGAGTTTTTATGAAATTCAATAAAATGGGATCCATCCCTGGAGATGAAACAGGGGTTGGTAACATTCAAACCATCTGACTGCAACACAGTAGGGAAAATATACAATAACTATTGTGATGGCAATTGTAATATGAATTCCAAACATACTAAAAATTTCCATTTTAAAGAAATATTTTCAAATATCTCATATCTCATAAATTACTTTCTAATTCTTAAATGCTTTTATCAGAATAAAAGTAGGTCTCTTAATTCTTAATATTTTACTGTAATCTTTAACATAGTTCATACCAAAATATTGTCTAGAAACTCATTTTCTAGAATATAATATTGGTTATCTGTGTCAGCAAAATAAGATGTTCAATGTGTTTTCCTATATTCTGCATTGATCATGTATCTCTTATTTAAGTAGAGAATAAATTAATCCATTATGACTGTTTCTGTGGACCTCCAATAGAAAATAGTATTTCAGCACTAGAAGAAACACTGGACTCTGTGGTGACGAACATGTCCTGTCGCCCTGCGTCCACTCACCTGCTTCATACTTGTTCTGCTGCCTCTGACATAAGACTAATAACTTTCTTTTTAAATTTGAGTTTATCTTGTGCGAGGTCCTTTGACAAGACTATCTCTCAATTATGTAAATGTAATCTTTATATTAGTGTAAGATAAGACTGCTTTTTCACATTTCCTAGGAAAGGAAGTTAAAACTCTCAAAAAATAAGTGAATGTCCAAGGTAATGAAACAGTTAAAAGAAAATGCTGAAATATAAATCTACCTCTACCCACCTCCAAAGCTTTCTCTTCATCTTGACACAAGTATATCTCAAACTTTGATTCATATCAGAATTATCTGTCAGACTTGTTAAAATACGGTTCCTCAGACTCTACCTTTAGAATTACATACAGATCCAACAGGTCTAGAAAAGCTGGTGAGGCAATGATTAAGCCCAAAGGCCGGCAGTGTAAATGCATTCAGACACTCTGCAGGAGAAAGGCCAGGCAGCCTGACACACTCACAGTTTCTAGGAATCTAAATCAACTCAACTCAACCCAATAACCACAGGTGTGACCTGAGAGAACATGCTTCTAGCAAGGCTCCTGATGCTGTCAAAGCTGCTCATCTGAGGATCCACCGAAGATTCACTGGCCTAGCCCACATTTTGAGATTTATTATGGGCACTGGGTGGCATAGTAATTTTAGCATAACTCTTCTGTTTCTAAATACCTTGTCTCTGTGATTTTTGCATTCTAATAAAGTTCCTCAATGTGTAAAGAGAAGAGAAATTCTCCCTTGAGCCTTGAGTCATTAC